>JAVVLW010003891.1:0-17423 GCA_034401795.1 Chaetoderma sp. LZ-2023a
GCATGACACGTGTGTTTCAGTCTATACCATCTCCATTTAGTGACCACTCCCTCGATCAAGAGGTAGCATCCTTCGATGGATTTTCAGTGCACATGATCACCGATTATGCCAGAAATTCAGCGGAATCAACAACTCCGCACTATAACCTGTTTTCAGCCTGTTAGCGATGGCACCTTTCGAGATGCCATCACAGGCAGGAACAGAGTTCAGAACCATATCAGACGTCCACGACAGGCCACCACCAACAGGGCTGAATCGTGGATGACTTCCGACAAAGATCCGATTAACGGGCATATCTACAGCCCTTCAGACTACTATCGTTCACCCATGTCATCTACGGAAACTGTATGGCTGCATGATAATCCACAATCCCCTCCTGCACCGCCCCCTTCCAGCGAAATGCTATACTCAAGGGGAACACCACAGCATTATCGGAGGAATCAGCACCGCCATTTCGCTGGTATATCAGTCACACAACACATCAGGACCGTCAGCCGACTGCACCACCACCATTATGAGGAACGTCAGTGCTCCCCTCAGGAGGAACGACCGCGCAATCGTCACAACAATGCGCCTACAAATGGGGCGGACTCATTGAGTTGGAGTACGTGTGTCCTGGCTCCTCGGCATAGGCATCGACGGGAAACACCAACACCACCACCTGCACTATGACCAACCTCAGCATATTCATCAACTTCCCAGGTACCAGCACCACCCAGTTTTCAGCCGCTGCATTCTTCCCGCGGTCCTTGGCCGAGTCATCCTCCCTCCTGAGTTTAGTGGGGAGAATGACTGGACCAATTATAAGATACAGTTCGGAATCATAAGTCGGACTACCTGCTGGAACGATCAACAAATGGGTGAATATCTCGCCGGCAAAACTTTTCGGAAAAGCCCTCCAAGTTCGTGTGGATCTGGAACTTATTACACACCCACTTACACACAATTGGAACGAGCACTGACGAGCGATTTGGGCGACACAGCCCTCGAAGAAACCAGGTCATCTTCAACTTAAAAATCTCCAACGACGCATGTGAGAAACCTCCCCGAGTTAGCTAGCTGAATCAGGAGGCTAGTCACCCATGCATATCCGAGCACCAACACGGAGGGCGTGATCCATTTAGTATCTCGATACTTTTCATCGATGCATTAAGCGGTGAACCCGCCCTGAAAGAAAAACTATTTTCTCAGCGACCACGCAAGTTTGCTCAATTAATGGCAACCACGGTTCGCATAGAGAACTTTCTGGAGTGGGAGAAGAGTAACCGACGCCAACTCCACCCTATCAATGAGATAGAGGGTGCAGCTATCGCCCTGCCCGCTAGTGCTCCCCCAGTTCATCGACACTGGCCACACAAACATCACCACCACCAGATGTGCAGAATTCCAGTCAAAATCAAGTGCCTGGAGGAAGGCGCGTGCCCATAGAGGAGGTTACAATGGGGGCCCCGGGTGCGGGAACCAGCCATACACAACAACAACACGGCAACATGAGAGAACATATAGACAAAATTAATAAGCAAATCTCCGCACTCACCAATTTAATTATGTCACTCAGCACCAACCTCGGCGACCACACAGTTTAGGACAGCAAACACCACCGGCACCGCACCACCACTGAACACCTGTTTCGGATGCGGTCAGCCAGGACATTGGAGGGAGCGGTGTCCTATCCAACCTCCCTCTACAATGACTGCTCCCGACCGCAGCACCGTACCGCAACCGGAGAACAGTCAAACTCCTAAGGGCACTGAATCACAGCGAGCCACTTCAGTGCCCGTATCCGCCTCCCGGCTCAACTGCGGCTTTCATGCAACAACGTTCAGTGGCCAACCATCATCCACCGAAATCAGCTTTTCACACCAACACCAAACATGCATGGCTTCACATATGTCAGTGCCTACGTTGCCTCCCCCATCCGCAGCAAGGACATCCCCCTCTTTTTCTGCACACCAACAAGCCCTTCTTTCCAATGTAAACGGCAGTAGTAGGTTGTAGCACCTCCGCTAAAAACAACGTTTTTGCAAGCACCACATCCCACCACCAAGACACTAGATTCTCGGTGTCCTCTGGTGGTATGCAGAACGCCACCCCATCCAGCTGCATCTCCCACATCCACAGACAGTAGCGACGCAGGAGAAATGTATTCACTCCGCCTCATGGATTCGCAAGCGCCGACATAGATGGAGAAACACACGTCCTTGGCGACATCACTGTTTCTTCTGTGCTTCACCAAAACATCCTATGAAGCATTGCAGGAAATGGCTTGCACAGGTGGAGCTTATCCGTCATCCCGTATGCGCCACCATCTCACCAATACCGCCTACACAGAAATGGCAACAACACCACCACCATTGCTACCCCCCCAACTCCGCCTTCACCACCGCCTTCGGCGACGGCGAACTGGCCCTTTCCTCACTCAGCCATCTACAACATTACAGGAAGCAATACGTAAACAGTCGGAATACATACAGAGTGATGCTGCTCCAATGCCATTATCGCGGACAGCATCATTGGAAACTCTCCCGCAGGTACATCGCAAAGTTTAGTGGCGTTCCACCAGTGCCACCGTCGACACAACCGGTGCTTCTATCACAGTATTTAACCAGCGCTTATATGAGAGCATCCCACCTCATAAGAAGCCTCCCCTTAAGCCTACAAACATTTACCTACAGACGGCTACGGGAGCAGATGTACCCATAGCCGGTGTAGTCAATTTAGTTAACCAAATAAAGGAAATGCATTTCATTCAGCGAGTTGTCATCACCTCTATTCATAACGATGCCCTACTTGGCTCTGATTTCCTCAGTGTCAGCGAAGCCATCATACACTGCAGACAACAGGAACTCGACATACATGGCCGACGAATACCTCTCTGACCAGCATCGTCACTGTACGATATGTGTGTGGTAATATTATCAAGTCCCGCCACAGTTGAGCCGGGAATAGGAACAGATCTTATGGGGCACCGCACCACAGTTAGGAAGCAACACACACATCGCCATGCTGGAACCTGATCCTGATTATATGATCGCCTCACAATGCGCAAGTCCCCGCATAATAGTAGACACTACTAATAGGGAAAAGATACCTTTTAGAGTGTTCAATGGTACCGCACATTCCATCACTCTGGAACCCGGAGTACGCTGCTGCCATTTAGTGGACATAATCTCATTGGAATCACCTGCACTTGCTGACATACCACTGCAAATGACTGATGATTTACCCGAACATTTACATGATTTGTATCTACGTGCCACAGTTGGATTACTGCAATCACAGAAATGTGAAATTCGGAAACTACTACATAAATATCGTGATAGTTTTTCCTCCAGTGACATGGATCTCAGAGAGACTCATCTCGTACGACACTCCATCGATACAGGCAAATAATCGCCATGTACGACAACTGGTACGATGTCTTCCCATTCATAAGAAGCTGGAAGCACACCAACAAGTGAACGACAAGTTGCGGACGGGTATTATTGAACCCTCAGCATCTCCATGGGCTAGCCCTATAGTGCTAGCAGGCAAAAAGTGCGGAACCTTGAGGTTTTGCATCGACTACCGCCGCCTTAGTGATATTAGCGTTAAGGACGCCTATCCGTTACCATGGATCGATCAGGCCTTGGATTCCTTGTCCGGAGCAAGTGGTTTTGTAGCCCTTGACTTAGCTAGCAGTTACTGGCAAGAAGCCATGGACGAGGCTGACATGGAAAAGACTGCATTCGTTTGTAGGCATGGCTTTTTCCAATTCCGCAAGATGCCCTATGGGTTGTGCACTGCTCCCGGAACTTTTGAACAACTCATTGAGCAGGTATTAACCACCCTGCAATGGGAAATCTGTCTCTGTTACATCGATGATGTAATAGTCTTTGAACTCACGTTTGAGGAAACCTTGATAAATTTGGACACTGTGCTTTCCCGTTCCTGCACAGCCAATTTGAAACTCAAACTGAAGAAATGTCCTCTCTTCAGACAGAGCATTGAGTTCCTGGGGACAGCGTCATATCCAGTGATGGAGACATAAAAACTAAGGCGATAGCAGAGTGGCCTCGGCCCTTTTCAGTTACAGAGGACACAGAGTTTTCTTGCCTATGCCAGTACTATCGCTGCTACATTCAACATTTCAGCGAGATTGCTTCACCCCTCTACAAAAATCACTGAGAAAGATCGACCATTGAGTGGATGAGTGAGTGTGAAGGCCTACTTCAGGGCGTTGAAGGAACTCTTGATGACCGCCCATATTCTTGCTCACCCTAATCCAAACCTCGATTTCATCTTAGACACTGACGCGTCAGCTTTCTCTATTGGCGCGGTTCTATCTCAGGTCACCGAAGATGGAACAGAGCAGGTATTGGGTTATGGTTCGCGTACTCTGAATAAAACGGAGAGAAGATACGCAACCACCAAGCGAGAACTATTGGCGGCAGCCCATTTCGTCAAGTATTATGAGCACTTTCTGTACGGGCGGCCTTTATACATTCCATACACTACGGTGGCTACAGGACTAGGCGGTATGATCAGCGAACGAAAAGAAGAAGAAGACTACGATGGCTCAGGAACTTAAAAAATCTGGAGGCCAGGTAGCGAGATGGGCAGGAATCCCTGCAGGTCTATAACTTTAACGTTGTTCACCGTCCCGACAAATTGCATGGAAATGCCAACACCCTTAGTAGAATCAGCGCAGAAGCTGAACACGAAGAGGACACCACCATGACACAGGTCAACACAGACATCTCCGGAGTTCCCCGAATTGAGGTGCACAGAGTGGAATTCCGGAGAACATCGCACACCACCAAACAACAGACGTGCAGACATGAAATATATACGCGTGGATTCAGGAGGGGGTACTTCCTCCTAAGGAATCGGTAACATCTCTATCCACCATGGCAAAATAGTATTACCAATGTTTCGAAGAATGTCAATTAATAAATAACGTTCTATATATTAATGACCGTTTGGTAGTCCCGGAAAGTTGTCATGAACTTATACTGAAACTACTGCATGATAACACCAGCCATCTGGCCATGGAAAGGACTGATGTCCCGTATCAAATTGAGATTCCACTGGATCGGGATTCGCAATAGTGTCAAGGCATGGGTTGCCAAATGTATCCCATGCCAAAGACGTGCTGTTGGCCAACACCATATCGCACCATCTCAATAAATACCTCCTCGTAATGCAAGATTATCTTACGAAGATGGGTGGAAGCATTTGCTCTGCCGGACCAAGAGGCATCCACCGTAGCAGAGGTCATGACCAGCAATGTGTTCTGCCACTTTGGTATGTCTTATGAGTTGCACTCCGATCAAGGAAGTAATTTTGAGAGCCGGCTCGTATCAGAGCTCTGCAAATTATTCCATATCGTCAAGACAAGGACAACTCCATACCACCCTTGGAGTGACAAGATGGTAGAGAGGTTCAACAGAACTCTCGTGGAGATGCTTACCAAGAAACACGCCTTGGATGTAGAGATTGGGACTTACGGCTCCCGTATGTACTCATGGCTTACCACACTTCAGTATCATTCCAGCATGGGCTACATCCTGCATCGGTTAATGTTAGGCCCGTGAATTAGCCTTACACCTGGATCTGGCCATGCCACGAACACCAGGAGAGAAAAAATTCACCATCTCTCTATGTCAAACTATTGAGGCAAAGGATAGAACAGGCCCATGAGTTAGTGAGAAAACCTTATCCACTGCACACCAGCAGCAAAAGACATGGCATGACCGGAGGGTGCATGGAGATCTGTATGAAGCAGGAAGAATGGTTTGGGTACACGATTCACGACGGTCTGCAAACGTGCCAAGTAAACTGAGTTACCAGTGGAAAGGCTCCTATGTGGTAGTAGGTAAGACGTTGGATGTGACCTACCATATCCGTGCTTCGGATGGCGCTGACCTCAGTCATCCACCTCGATCGACTTAAACCTTGTGTCAGTGACGACCCAGCACCAGAGCTCGGGACTGGGCATTTCTCATGACACCGGTACAGAGATTTCTACGGAAATTGGTATTCCCATGGTTAGCGCAGATCACCGCGATGGCTAGTTCAGCCCCAGTTCTACCAAGCCAGAACGTGGGTGAACAAGTCGGCTAACGCTGATGACGAAGACGAAATAAGTACTCGCCCTCTCCCTCCTCAGCACGGTCTACTCGATCTGGGAGTCGTATCTGAAGAAACTTTGATGTTTCTTTTGTCCAAGGGGACCGGATGGGAAAGTTGATTCTCCCGATCTCTTCCCATTCCCACCCACTTCATTCTATGCCCCCCCCCCATCACAAAGCGGAAGCTGAGGCTGACCCAAGCCATGCTTCCTGTGGGGTGGAACATATGGTGAATAGCATGGAAGTGAAGAGGCTGGATGAAGCCTTGGCGTGTCTAGAACCACAAAACTGTACTACAACGTGTACCCGACCACCTCCCAAAATCGTGAGACCCACACCCCTTCCAAGGGACAACCATCTCTAGTAGTCCCACCACCGTCATCCCTCCAATTCGTGTCCCTCATCTATACACTAAGTTTGGACATCACCAGCCCAGTCCATTTCACACACCACTCGTCGTCTGTTGACCATCGATCTTCAGATATGAGAGAGACTGCTGCAACAAAGGAGGTGGCATCCCGCACAGCACCGACCCAACATTACCCCCCCGGTTGGCAGGGGAAGCAGCCTGCTCAGCAGACTCTAGGCTCAAATTTTCCCGGTGTCTAAAAGCTATGACAGAACACCCAACCGTCATGTAATGGAGATGAGCACATCCCCCTGTCCAAAGGCCACCACATCCAATTGGCCTACCATACTCCCCCGTGAGCAGTCAGAACATCACACAACAGACAGAACGTCAACACCTACAGAACACACCTGCCTTCAAGACTGGATATGTCAATTCATCATTGCGCGTAACATCACATACTTGCTCGGTTATTACTCAGCATAACAGAGACATTCAACATCGGTAACAACGCATTTAGCAGCACCTACCTGTATTAATTAATTCCCGGTAGAGACATAAAAATTCTCCGCAACAAATTTCCTCCCGCATAAATTGCGGGAGAGAATAAATCTCCCGCAAGACTACACATCCCGCAAATAAACAACAGATTTGGCGTTCACCAGCGTGGAAACTGGAATGCACCCACTTTGCTTATAACATTGGCATCATACAGCAGCCCGGATATCCCGACAACAGCATAATCATCAACAGAAAACAGCCAACAAATCTCCCGCACACACTCCTCTTATCCAGCCACGGGGAGAACTGATCATATCGATATCAGGAATGCACTACAGCCATCTACAGTACACGTCACGGGAGAGACGTTTGTCCAACATTCCTCCCCTTTCCCTTTTCCCGACGTTGTACGGAAACAGCTAAAACTACAGACTCCATCTACACGTAAATACAGTTAATATTATTAAGGACAGCAAGATGCCCGCATTGTCGTCAGTCACGAGTAGGATTTTGCTACTGAAAAGTTGAATTCGACAATGGATTGATCAAAGTTACGACAGCATTCCCGACAGGTCATCTGGACTCTAAGTAACTCTGTCCCCGCCTACGGGCTCAGCCATTACAGAGTGAAATTACCCCTCAGGGTTCGATAAAGTGGACATTCACGCCGCCTCTCCCTTCCCCTTCCTGCACCTGGTGGCCATAAACACATCCTCCTTCACCACAGCATATCATCCACAAATAACGAGTCACGTGTATCAGATTCAAATCACCAACATGTCAGAAACACAGACACTCAGCTTGACTGTATTCACAATCTCCGAATGATGGCAATTGTAAATTGTAATAAATGTGGCACACACTTTGCGAGTTGTACTGTAATTTAATCCATTATTAAATGGTACTAATGTGTCTTGGTCTAGGCCGGGATTGGAGCTAGTTCTACCCATTGAGGAGAATGCTTGGCCAGCCCTCCCGCTCGGAAAACACAGCTATCTTGACGGATCGGTAATGTTGATCTACCGCATGAATAGATCTGTTTAAAGCACACATCAAATTACTTACAACTTCACTGTTAAATTGTTGATTAAGAACACAACTGCTCTACCAATGCTACAAATCATAAAGCGCCATCAAAAATCTGACAGTAAAATTACAGAGAGAATTTCAAAAATTCTCTTCTTGTATTCCAGTCTATGATCAACACGGGCTGAGAAACTACCTATTACAGACACCTACCAAGACGCATGTTAAAGAACTCACGCAAATACGGGACATTATAAAGATCTTGATGTAACATATATATTTCTATCTCTCACTTCTGCAACAGACTACACCTCAGCAACAGCATTTTGGCTGTCGCCATAAACAGCATATATGTTTCCGATCAACCACGTGCTTTTTAGAGCCACGTGACATTTATTGCTATTTCCAGTAAGTTGGATCAAATGCTTTAAACAAAAAAAACGGCCCAAAGACGCGACTACAACAGCGTGATGGAGGAGTGGCGTGGGTGAGTCCGGAAGATTAGCGCTGACGTCACCACACTCCCACACACCCCATCGAGCGCTCCAGCCTAAAATTAGAATAGGCAAGTTTATAAGCATCCAATCTGGAGAACCACCTCATGCTAATTAAAAGGTGAGGCACTGCAAGGAAAAGGTAGTACCATGTTTTTATGTTGATCAAAGGCTGTTAAATGCGCGAAATTAAGACAAGTTTAATGAGCCATTCTTCCTATAATTAAAAGTACTCCCTTTATACGGGAAGAATTAATCCCTAGACGTCTAGGCTAGAAAAAGAGGAAACTTTCACATAAGAATGACCGAATCACCTGTTAAAACTTTTAGGTGTGGTCATCCGCCACCTGTGACGTCACCAAATAGTATAAAAGGAGGAAGCGTGCTCTGAAACTTTGTCTTCCCGTCAAAACTCGACACCAGGGAAGAACAGATAGCATTAGGCTTCTTTCGTGTCGCAAACCAGAACTTTTACTAGAAAATCCGACTGCACACTTCATGTTAATAAGGATCATCTCTTCCAGTCAGCCTTTTGTATGACGTGCCAGTATCTCTACACCACTACTCGCTATGGGGTGACCCACACGCTCCGTTATCATCACCATGTGTTGGAAGTAACGTTAGTTCCTGGAGGAGAGAATGAGGATCGTGCCGTTTTAGCCACCCGCTTCGAATCTTGGTTCCCGGTCAAAGTTCTTCCGACTGAGAAAATGGCCCGCACGAAGAACACTACTCATAGATATCCCATTAGTCATCATCTTCCCGCGGCTACCGTAAGCAATGTACCAACAGCCAGATGTGAAATCCTGCCCGCAGCCGCATCTGGAAGCATTACGCCGGTACCAGTCACTTCATCCACACCAGTCCTGAAGCGGAGTAAGAAGCAAGTCTCCCACAAAATCCAGTTCGGCAGCACCCACATCAGTTATTAGCCATCCGGCTACGGTCACCACACCCGCCACTTAGTGTCTAAGACGGTGTTAGCCAGTCAGCCGATTTCGGTAGTGATTACGACACCTGCGGAAATAGACATTCCAAGTTACCCACATTCACCATCTCCGCCCGAACGTACCATAGATGAGGGACCAGGCGCATCGCAGCCTGTGACAATTAGTGTAACTCTGACCCATGTTATTCAGCATCTGCCTCCTGACCTTTCTGACCCAGCCATCAGAAAGGGAACCACACCGGAACGTCCATACATGGGAAAGAGACAGATAACCCACACAAAGGACATTCAGCCCATGCCTAACATCACGGCAAGTCGTCTGTTAAAATATGCTAAGAAGTTTCGGAAGATGTCATCTCCTGCCATATCCGCTCATGCACCACGGCCTCAGCCTACGGTACAGCTCACCGCCATCACCATGACAGCTACAGCAGCCACCATGACGACTACAGCATCAACGACATTGGCAACCACTAGTACCGCCGCTGCCTTCTTCTTTCTTCTTTTCGTTCGCTGATCATACCACCAGCCCTGTAAGTGACTATCGACATGATCATAAGCGTTAAGTGCGTGGATCCATGGTTTATTAGAGTGCGCTGTGTGGCCTGGAACCTCCGTCTTCAGCACTCGAGGTTTCTGTCAGGGTTACCTCACCCTTACGTCCTTTAGTCACCTCTTACGACACGCAGAGGATACGGAAGGTGTATTCTAAGCCCCACCTACAGGGCACCCCCCGCCGCTGCCTTACGGACAGATATATTAGAACCAGCGGTAACTGTGAGAGACATTATGGACGCGCATATTTCTGCCACCATCGCTTCAGATGTTTCCGACAGTGCCAGTAATAGTGAAAGCATCTCAGCAATGACAGTGCATCCACCGCGACCCACCACTGTCAGTCGCGGGACCCAGACTCAATGGGGAAATTTCGCTGCAAAGGTGTGATCATTTGTGATACAGCAGAAATATCAATCGGCGATTCGTGGAAATGTAGTAATTATTACTTTATTTTTTAAAAACTTTTCTGCTTATTATATATATTAGATCAATTGAATCCCGTCCCTAGGATGACTACGGTTAGCCGACACAGCCGCACACTTCAGTGCCCGGCTGTGTCCCACACGAAATGAGCACTGCGGACTCCAATTTTGTAAGAAGGTCGTGTGCGATGTAAAGAATACAACATCCCACAGTGCAATAATGTCACAATCCTGTCATGCAGTCTCAGCTACGCTGAGGATGCCTGATAAACCAACTTTTAAGTTATTATTATTGTTATTATATATCTTATTTTCCTTCCTGTCTCAGATGTCAGGACGGCTATGGGGCCGGCGAGAGCTGCCCATTGCGGACCCGCAATAACGGGCCGCAAATATGTATTTTTATAATAATAATAAGAGATACGTGTTGCGTACCCCTTTATTTACCCGAGTGCGCAAGTAATTCGGTGTGATTTAATAAATACCTCGTGAGGGTATGTTACATGGTTTATATATACCTTGTCGTTTTCTTATTATATTCTTATATATTTAAAACTTAAATTGTGGTACGTTGGAGCTTGGGTGTTCTCTGCGGAGATAATGATTATCCGCACTCAGAGAGAACATCCATGCGAGCTATTGTTTAGAATCATCTGCTAAATAAAGTTACAGCACGCACGGTAATATTAATATAAAAAAAAGAAAAAAAGAAAGGCCTGGAAAAATAATTGCAGGTCAAAATTGAAAATTAAAAGTGTGCCTCCCCCCCCCCATCCTCTTGGCACCCCTATGTGCTCTGTCTCTTGAATACCTGTATATTGCATCACTACTCCGTTCCGGCCACGCGCCTACCTGGGAAGTCTAGCGTACGTCCGTGCGTCGATCCACCCTGCACGATCGTTTGCCATGGAAGTCAAATGAGGAGGGGTGGTGAAGTTCGGATTGACCAGTCGGATACCAGCCATACCAGCTAAGCTGGGTACGCGCCGCCCATCCTGGATTCGTTTCCTGAACATGCCCCCCCCCCCCCCCCTGTGTAGGGCCATAAGCATAAAACGCATGATGCGCAAGGCGCACGCCAGGATGCTATTTTTGATAGAGCACGTAGTTACGCGCAAGATAGGATGGCGCTTTTAGTGTACTGAGATGGTACCCTGTAATCCTTATTAATTGCCTCTTCCCGTTAAATCTGGCATTGATCAAGACCAGAATTCAACGGGCTTTTAAAATCGGTAAATCATTTTAAAATCGGTTGAGAAATGGCTGAGTTATATACGGAAAACCCTTCTTGATTATCTTCAACATATTGCTTTGACGTCATAACCACATGGACGCAAAACTTCTAGAATGTTCTAGAACATTCATCTGCACTATTATTAGCTACGCGCTGATTGGCTGTTGCTCGAACAATGATTGGTTGGAGCTTGCGCCTGTGACGACACGAGGAGTATAAAAGGAGACGCGATCCAGTGATCGAGAGCATCCTTGGCCAGGGGCCGAACAGGTTGGATCTGTACCAGCTACTATCAGCGCGACAGACAATACGCGTTTTACTTCGCTATGTGTCGGGTTTTTATCCCGTAGCTGGCAGTTGTCCAACCCACCGCAGTAAAACAATTTTGTAACTCCCTATCTGCTTGTGATCGGGATGTTTACACCTTCCATACGTGCTATCGGTGTACGGGAACTTTCTTCACCACAGTAGTACTATCGTATCTTTTGCTGACAGCTCGTTAGACATTCTATTAGGCTTACAGCGCTGAGTGATATACTCCCGCCATGAGTGTTATTGCGGGAATCTTGTTTGTGGAAAACGGCTTGCGGAAACTAACCTGCAGGAACTGTCCAGGCTCCGGAGAACGCATCATCTCACGTCGACTACGGATTGACGTATCAATTTCAGTAACACGGTAGCCTAACTTAAGAATGACTACCAAGTATTCAAGTAACTATACTTCAAGTTTAATTATTTCTCTATATAGGTTTTGTTAATTATATTGTATCCGTAAAAACGGTTCCGATGACTAAAAGGAACCGTAACGGTCTTGGGACCGCTAGTTATAATTTCTGTAATAGTTTGTAGTTATTCTCATTTTCCTCCATGTGTTGCTAACCGCACTATAGTAGGTTAGTTAACCTGTACTGATATATACCTTGATCATTTGATACCGTATTGATTGTTCTGGTTAGATTATGTATATATATGGCCAGTGGCCATCCCCAAGCCAGAATGCCAGATTGGGCCCCGCTAGGGGTTTGATTGGGCTGATTAGGGCTGACTGGGCTAGGGTTTTGAGTGGGCTTTTGTTTGGGCTCTGTTCGGGGCCCGATTGGGTTTTTGGTTGAATTACAAAACACAATACTTATATTCCCTGTGTCACATTTCATGTGAAAAATCATTCCCCCAATTAAATCTCAAAGAATATTTCATGATGTAGCTTTATAAATTTTGACAGGGCTGAGAAAGGGCTGAGTGGGCTAGGGCTTTGAGTGGGTTTTTGTGTGGGCTCTGTTCGAGGCCCGATTGGGCTATTGATACAATTTTAAATCGTAAGAATTATGTTCCCTGTGTTTCATTTCATTTGAAAAATTATTTTTCCCTTTGAATTTCGAAGTCTAAAGCACGATCGAAGTTTATAACTTTTGACTGGTCTGAGTAAGGGCAAAGTGGGCCAGGGCTTTGAGTGGGTTTTCATGTGGGCTCTGTTCGGGGCCCGATTGGGCAATCAGCACAATTACGATTCGATCAAGAATTATGTTCCCTGTATTTCAGACCATGTGAACAATTATTTTCCCCATTAAATCTCGAAGCATAAAGCATGATGAATGTTTATAACTTTTTACGAATCTCAATAATGTCTGAGCCGGCTTTCATGTGGGCTTTGTTCGGGGCCCGATTGGGCTAATGCTACAATTATGAATCTTTAAGAATTATATATGTTCCCTATGTTTCATTAGTCCCCCAACATCGTCGCTTTGATGGATTCATGTCAAATTTGGAATGGCAAGTCCTTATGACCAGACCTCGTTGAGGATTGGATATCGGCGAAATATCCCCAAACCCACCTGAGTTATCCACCTTGATTTCTTGAAAAATCGTAAAATATGTGGTTTCCGCTCCATAACTTCAGTTAGCTTGAATAGATTCATTTCAAATTTGGAATATCAACTCGTTATGATGAGACCTCGGTGGAGATTGTGTATCGGCGAAATGTGTCAAGACACACCAGAGTTATCCCCCTTGATTTCTTGAAAAATCGTAAAAAAATTGCGTTTCCGTTCGTTAACTTCAGATAGCTTGAATGGATTCATTTCAAATTTGGAATCTCACCTTATGTCAAGACCTCTGTAAGGATTGCATATCGCTGAAATGTGTTCCGATCCATCAGTGTTATTCCCCTTGATTACATGAAAAATCATAAAATATTTAATTGTTTCCTTTCGATAACTTCAGTGAGCCTGCTGGGATTCATCTCAAATTTGGAATATTAACTCCTTATGACAAGACCTCGGTGAGGATTGCATATAAGCAAAAATGTGTCCAAAACCATCAGAGTTATTTCCCTTGATTTCTTGGAAAATCATAAAATATTTTGTTTCCGTTTGACAACTTCAGTTAGGATGGATGGATTCAATTCAAATTTGGAAAATACATTCCTCTGCAAGAGACCTCAACTGGGATTGCATTTGGTCAAAATTTGTCTGTAATGACCAGAGTAATCCCCCTTGATTTCCTGAAAGATTTTACATATAATATTTGAATTAAAAAAATTGGGGTTGTACTAAAAAGCCCTGGTCGGGGAATGTCTGACCAGAACTGGTCTTTCATTTGATTTGGAAAATTATTTTATGAATACCCATTGAATTTCGAAGTCTAAAGCATGATCTAGATTTATAACTCAGAGCCCTGCCTGCAGAAGGCCATCTACACAAAATAGTCCTTGATTTCCTTGTCAGTATGCTCCATAGACACACTTCAGTTGAAAGGGAGATTATCGAGCGACAGCTTGCTGTAAAATCACAAAAATCTCACAGCTGGGTAGTGACGGCCATACATATTCTGCAAAGGTATGACCTTCCTTCTGCCTACAGTCTCATAAATGACCTCCCAAGCAAAAGCCATCGGAAGAAAACTGTGTTATTGCATGTTAATGCACACTGGGAAAGGAAACTGAATGAGAAAGCTGCAGAGAAGACCGGACTCCAGTACCTGGATCTAGATGCCTTTAGGATTGGTCAACCCCATAGGATATGGGGCAGCTATAAAACACACAAAACGTCCGTGGCTACAATCCATGCTAAACCTTTGGTGCAGAGGTACAACTTGCTTGTAGGAGCAACAAGAAACCGAAGAGACTCAACTGCATGCCCTCTCTGTAGAGGCGAAGAGGAAACAATGATGCACTTCCTTGTTGTATGCCCATTGCTCAACCATGTTAGATCAAAGCATATAGACAAAGTTCTGAACATCCTGAATCATTCTGGCCTCCCATCAACAAACGAAACCTGCCTGCATGATATCCTAGACCCTGGTAGACTTATCAGCGAGCAAACTGACTCCTACAAAATAGCAAAGTTAAGCAAAGCGTCAAGGGGACTCTGCTACGTTTTGCACCATGCACGGAGCAAGATGATCCTGGAAAACAAGAGCACAGACATGACCACCCGATGATGGGAAGAGGCTGTCATGAACCCTAATCAAATTAAACCCTTTTGTTCGAGTCACGTATATTAGTACGATTACTTGATCAGAGAATTTCCATTACTGCAAATAAATGTGAATCATGAACTTCTACAATGACTATGCAGAAGTTCTACTGAAGAGTACAGATGATTCTACAACTTATAGGATTCTACTAGATAAGGAGGTGCGTCTAAAGGACCAGTGTACAAGAAACAGGATCTAACAGGACAAGACAAGACAAGAATTATTTCCCCCATTAAATCACGAAGCATAAAACATGATGGAAGTTTATAACTTGCAACCCCACTCCACAACTTTTTGATCAAGATGGGTGGGGTGTTTGCTGGTCGCCATTGCAAAGATATGAATTTGCCCCCAACCCACTCCAATTTTTTGAGCATCTAAACCTGAAATTTTATATTTACATTTTTAGCCCACAAAGATGCGGAAGCCATCTCAGAACATCTAGATTTCAAGATTTGTAGTTCAAGATATGGTGACTGGGGATGGCCCCCGGTGCCCCCACCACTGTCCCCAACCCCTGCCCCCTAGCAAACTAGCAGTTGTGAAAGAATTTGGTCTCTCAGCCAGGAACAAGATCTCACAACATAAGCAAACTTATCTCATAATAGATTGCAGAAAACTATCAAATATTTACTCCTTACCAAGAAATGACAATCTGACATGCATGTTAGAATCTTTAAGCCGCACTCTCGTTTACACTCTACACAGAAAGAGACTGCAGTATGTATCCCGATTTATCATTATCCAGACTGTATCTAATCTATGAATCTACATGTAGAAATTGTTGCTGCATTTAACTTGGACTGCACTTGAAAATGTAGATAAAACAGTCGTTAAATGCAAACTAAATTACTTTTACTTTGATAACTTACAATATAACATTACATTTGTACGTCGTGGCAGGACCTGCCACGGGTCACGTACGACAGGGGGAATTTACAGAGCAAGAAGAAGAAGAAGAAGAGTGTCGTCTGCTTCAATTTGTTGTTGAATGTTTATAAAGACATCACAGATCACGGTCAGAGATGTCCAATTTATTTAAATGTGAAGAAACCATTGATCCAGTGACGTAGGCCTTCATGGAGAACATCAACTTTCTGGTAAATGTCATGCAAATAATAAATTGTTATCTTGAACTAGATGATAGAACCAATTTTCGTAAAAATAAAAACTATATGCCGCCAAAACGCATTTAATCATGAAGTTTAAATTAATTTTATGTAGTGATCTAATGCGTGGTTTATTACGACGTCTTGTCGTACGTGACCCGTGGCAGGTACTGCCACGACGTACAAATGTAATGTTATATTGTAAGTTATCAAAGTAAAAGTAATTTAGTTTGCATTTAACGACTGTTTTATCTACATTTTCAAGTGCAGTCCAAGTTAAATGCAGCAACAATTTCTACATGTAGATTCGTAGATTAGATACAGTCTGGATAATGATAAATCGGGATACATACTGCAGTCTCTTTCTGTTACAAGAGATATAAATAATTTATCAGCACAAATGTCGAAGCTCTTTCAACGACACCAGTTTTCGTTTTAGACGCCTGGGGAATGATCATAGGCATAGATGATTATTTTACAGAACGACCATACAGTGAAAGCAATGAAAACAGCTAATAGTAAAGAGTGTTGTGTCTTTTTGTTGTAGTATGGCTTGCTCAGTCCAACTCAAAAGCTTTTTCTTTGAAGTTGATAATCTAGATTGTTCTTGAATGAATTGACTGTTGGCGCTTAATTAAGTATCCTCGAAACCGTCAATATATCAGTGACATTACATTTAAGATGTTCCCACTTATTTGCGGAAATGGTGTGGTGCAGATGGGTGTTCCCGTGTTAGCTGTGGTATGCCACCTACACTCATTGCTAAATCATGTGCTTAGCATTTGGTTACATGTTGACTTGTGGAGGCCGTAGTTGGTCTTATTGCGGGTCTTTTCATTTTCTGTGTTTACCCCTATCCGAGTCTCATTCTCTACGCTAGTGTCTCTTAATGCTACCACAAAAATGTAGCATTCATGATTGCCACACTTGACCCTTTAATTGTCAAGACTTTTCAAGAAAAGTAAAATATTTGTTTACAGAATGGCCTTTTGTAGAGCAAGAGAATATTATTTTGGAAAGTGTACCACTGCAATGACTGTCTCGGTTATTGAGCCAGGAATTCTAGTGACAACTTTTTTTAAATCGTCTTCTCTTGGCACTTCCACTACTTTGAAGGTATGTCATGCATTAGAAGTATGTCAGCATGATCTACCTTTAGCCCTAAAAAACGCTGCAATACAACACTTGTCATAA
>JAVVLW010003893.1:0-50000 GCA_034401795.1 Chaetoderma sp. LZ-2023a
GGCTCGACAAAATAGCGACTTGGAAGGGGTATTGGACATGTTTCCAGCAACAGAACAGACGGCGGAGACTACGGTCACCGGTACTGCGTTGATAACGACAGAAACAGCTGACGAACAAGGTGCAAATAATGTAGCTGCCCAGGAACAGGAAAGTAATACCACTTGGACAGATACCGTAGATGTTCCACGTACCGCCATGCCGCTTTCAGACACCGAGTTACAACAACTACGAGACTCAGTTAACCCACTCGACGATACACTGGACAGGTTTGGTTTACAACTATACACACGAACCTTAGAGTTTATCAATGAACACGTCGCAAGTTAGCCATCGATAGCCATTATGGCGTCGTGGGTGGCAGAGCTGTCTTGTAATCGGATCTATCACCTTGTCTGTTCGTCCACTTTCCTGTTTCGATGCTTAAATGTATGGCTATATTTCTGTCTTTTAAAAAGTGCACATTCACACTAGGAAGTGTTAAAATAAAATTGTTTAAATAGTATACTTTAGAGGCTTAATTTGTGTACCTCAATGTAATGAAGCGAAATAAAGCTTAACATATGATGATTTAATTCCGTACACATTATTATAATTTTATGGCTACGAACTTGAATTAGGGATACATGCCTCTACTTCAATTTCGCAACTATTATATTATTTATAGTAATGAAATCATCATGTTACGCCTTTTCGCTGCATTATATTTGTACCCACAATTTAAGCCTCTAAAAGTATGCCATTTTGTCAATTTTATTTTGAAGCACTCTGCTGTGACTATGCACCTTTAAATAATTATTAATACAATAATAATTGGACAGACTGGCAGGACCTCTGAAAGACTGACGGACCGAAATACCAAAACAATCAACTTATACATGTTGATAGTGGCAAGTAAAAATTCAATAGAATATAGGCCTAACTGGTTGAAAATATGACTGTTGAATGCTGATGAAAGTTGTTTATATTGTACCAGCTGATGAAGGTTGTTTATATTGTACCAGCTGATGAAGGTTGTTTATATTGTACCAGCTGATGAAAGTTGCTTATATTGTACCAGCTGATGAAAGTTGCTTATATTGTACCATCTGATGTAAGCTGTGTATATTGAACCGGCTGATGAAAGTTGTTTATAGTGTACCAGATGATGTAAGTTGTTTATATTGTAGTGGCGCATGAAAGTTGTTTATATTGTACCAGCTGATGAAAGTTGCTTATATTGTACAAGCTGATGAAAGTTGTTTATAGTGTACCAGCTGATGAAAGTTGTTTATATTGTACCAGCTGATGAATGGTGCTTATATTGTACCAGCTGATGAATGCTTATATTGTATCAGCTGATGAGTTGCTTATATTGTACCAGCTGATGAGTTGCTTATATTGTATCAGCTGATGAAAGTTGTTTATATTGTACCAGCTGATGAAAGTTGCTTATATTGTACCAGCTGATGAAAGTTGTTTATATTGTACCAGCTGATGAATGGTGCTTATATTGTACCAGCTGATGAGTTGCTTATATTGTACCAGCTGATGAATGGTGCTTATATTGTACCAGCTGATGAAAGTTGCTTATATTGTACCAGCTGATGAAAGTTGCTTATATTGTACCAGCTAATGAATGGTGATTATATTGTACCAGCTGATGAATGGTGCTTATATTGTACCAGCTGATGAAAGTTGCTTATATTGTACCAGCGGATGAATGCTTATATTGTATCAGCTGATGAGTTGCTTATATTGTACCAGCTGATGAAAGTTGTTTATATTGTACCAGCTGATGAATGCTTATATTGTATCAGCTGATGAGTTGCCTATATTGTACCAGCTGATGAAAGTTGCTTATATTGTACCAGCTGATGAAAGTTGCTTATATTGTACCAGCTGATGAAAGTTGCTTATATTGTACCAGCTGATGAATGGTGCTTATATTGTACCAGCTGATGAAAGTTGCTTATATTGTACCAGCTGATGAAAGTTGCTTATATTGTATAAGGCCCCCCCCCTCCCTCCCACTTTCTTGCCAACAAAAACCGCAAGAATAAAAAAAATACTACTTGGCCTACTACTTACGCCGGGTAACGTCAAATCACGACATCAAGAATTATTAACAGCTCTCTAGCTAGTCTATCTAGTTCAAAACCAGTAATTTAGGTCAATCGTCTAGAGTCATTTGCAGCAGAGACATACATAGTACACCTATCTGTTTGCAATGCACTGTGTGATGCAACGCGGGTGTGAGGGAAGGGGGAGGGGCATAATTATGCATTGTGACCTATTAGTTGGAGAACACCAGAAATTAAACATATTGAATATTTTGAAAAATATTTGACTGGTAGCTGTTGCAGCAACAGGTTCCAGTAAAACTGTTTTCAAAATATTCAACAGATTTCCTGTGCAGTGGTCATACTTCCGCTCTTTTTTTCAGAGACCTCTGACCTCTCTGTTAAGCAATAAAATATTATACTCAGTTTGAGTATGTCTGATCCTAATGAAATTGGTTGCTGCCAGGAAAAGTAGGCTTAACAACCGACAAGTCAGAACCCCCACCCAACCCCCTTCAACACACACACACACACACACCATGCTTCACCAACAGTCCACACCACATCCAGAATTTAAAAAACAAGAGGCCCAAGGGGCTGTGGCGCTCACCTGGACCATTAGCATGTAAACCATTAGCATTTAAAGAGACATGATGGATAATTTTTGGAAAATCTAAGACTTTCACCCATAAAATTGATCAAACAAAATTCAGAATAGAAGTTCTGGATTCTACCATGATAGGGTCACTCTAGCCAAAGTTGGTTGAAATATGTCAAGCAGTTATAGGTTTTTTTCATAAAATCTAAGATTGTGTTTTCACAAAAGTATATGTTTTTTGACAATTTCTGGTACATTTTTCATAAAAATCATAGATTTTCACCCCACAGATTGAGGAATAAAAATTCTGAACTGTAGTTCTGGAGCCTACGACCATAGGGTCCTTCCAGCCAAATTTGGTTGAAATCGGCCAAGTGGTTAATGAGGAGTAGTGTTTGAAAGCAAAAGTTGACAGACACGACGGATGGTCGCCACGGCATAAGGAGATTTGCAAGGTGGATGTGGCGCATCCTTGATCACAAAGTGAGAAAAGTTTTACCTACATGTGCCATTTACTGAAATTAACACTAGCCTGTTACCACTGTTAGCCCAACTCGGTGGCCTAGTAATAATTTAATAGCTAAAGTAAACCCTTTAATAGCTAAAGTAAAGGCAGTCAAAGACGTCATCTGAAGTGCTCTTGAGGAATGTCTTTGTGCCGACCAAGAGGACTATTTTTTTAAATTTACCACTGGAATGACTGGCTGGATTACCGAACCAGTCATTACGGTGGTAAATTAAAAAAAATAGTGTTGGAATCTGGGTCCTCAAATTGTCAACCAATGTATTATGAACAATTAAAAAAAAATATAACTCATTTTACGCATCCCAATATATGTATTAATCAAGTGTATTGTGCTCATTGCCTCATGATGAATAAATATACTAGATGCTGGTCAACCTTTCCATCATTAGCGCTTCCGCAGTGGTCTTGATAAATGTCCATTTACAAATCAAGACTATTTTTGAAAATTTCCCACTGGAATGACTGGTTCGTTGGTTACAAAACCAGTCTCTCCGGTGGTAAATTTTCAGAAGTAATCTCTTGGGGTCTTGGTCAGAAAATGGACACACCAGTACACTGTTTATAGCTCAGTTCTCTCACCCCAATATATATTGTTGTCAATAGTGTGAATAAATATATAAAAAGATGCTACTGTTTCATCATTCTGTCATGTCTGTAGTTGCCTCGATAATGTCCATTTGCAGACCAACTAAAGACTATTTTTGAAAGTTTACCAGTGGAATGACAGGTTAGATTACCAAAACAGTAATTTCATTGGTAAATCTTCAAAAGTAGTCTTCTTCTGGAATCTTGGTCAGCAAATGGGCATACACTGTATATGACCCAGTTCGCTCTGGCAACCCCAATATGTATTGCTCTCAATAGCCTATACTGAAAGATGTTGCAATATTTCCATTAGTGTTTGTGTACCAGTAGTCCTCTTCATAAATGCCCATTTGCAAACCAAGAAGACAACTTTTGAAAATTTACCGCTGAGATAACTGGTTAGTTTATGGAACAAGTGATATCATTGGTAAATTTTCAAAAATAGTCATCTTAGTTTGCAAATAAACATTAAATTTTTCATCTTTCGCTAAGCATTTGCTAATCTGTGCCAATCCATGCTATCTAGACAAGTTTGTCTTTATTATCGGCCTAATATCATGGACGTATGTTTTGTCCTTGATTTCAAGTTGCATCGTGTCATTATTCACAACTTGTACAATTTATCACTCTGAAATATGAAGAAACGTATGAAATGAATAAACATGAAAAATAATTACATGAATAAATACTGCTGTATATTTCAATGACATAAGCTTCCTGTGTCTTAAAACTCTTAATTCCTTTCAATTTGAAACTGATTATAATCCAGGAAATAGAAAGTAACAACTGCGTTCTATGCGCATACTCGGCGCCAATTGTTACATTGTTTCTTGATTCATCTTGTTTCCGACATCATCATTTCAATCACTAAATTTATAATGTTAATTTGTGATGAAGTTATCGAAATATACGGCATAAACTTTTATTAGCCACCTATATTATTCAGAAAGTAGATCAGACTGATCTAGTAATTATATGGATGGTAACTTTTGCCCAGAGGTACTCACTCACCCAGTTTGAAGTAAATAGCTCTAAGTATGGCCAAACGTGCCACAATGGTAATATTGTTTCTCATTGAGCCCAATACTAGAGAAAATGAAAGAAGTCAGAGAGGTACAATGAATCATTTTATTTAAATCAATGATTCTTTATAATAGGATAAAACATCTTGACAGGCACGCACACCCGAGTCATTGGCACCGACCTCATTTCTGATACTTGGTGGTCTCTGCAGAAAGTGAATCCAGGTGAAATTAAAGAGCGAACGATATGACTGACTGGTTTATGAGCAGCCACTCCGAACTCACTTTGTTATCCCCCGAAGTCCAAAGCACCACCTAATCATCTACTGTGTCCACATGCACAGTGACACGTGTTACACACTCACACCAACGGCTTGAAACGCTTGAAATAAATATATCACAATTTTATTAGCTAAATCACAATGCGTGTACGGTGTTAGTATCGACAATAATAATAATAATAATAATAATAATAATAATAATAATAATAATAATAATAATAATAATAATAATAATAATAATAATAAAAATAATAATAATAATAATGATGGTGACAATGAAGGTGATGATAGTAAAGTTCTATCAATGGCGTAACAATGATAATGATAAGACCGATGGCAGTGACAATGATTGTGATGATGGTGATGACTGCATCTTACTATGATGATGAGTGACAATGATGGTGATGACAACAGTGACATGATGAGTAACAATATGGCGCTTACACTGTTGATTGTGGCCGACAGGGCCGTATTTAAGGGGGGGGGGGGGGCAAGGGGGGGGGCAAAAGCCCCGGGGCCCCCAACAAGCAAGGGCCCCCCACAATTTAAAAATGCAAAAAAAAAAAAAAATATGCACTTTTTTTGAAGTTATAGGACATTTAAAGCAAACTTTATTAGTTTAGAACTCGTAATCATGCATTATAATTCTATTCTAATATTTGTGGGGGGCCCAATTCTTGTTTGGTGTTCGGCAACAATGTTAATTACGAAAATTTGCAAAATAAAATAATTTTACAAGAAAGAAAGCGCCATAATTCACCCTAAAAGTAGACTCTCTGGCCGTCTCAGAGCACCTAGATGTAAAAAAAAAATGTATAGGGGAGGACCCCCAGGCCCCCACTCATTCTTTGCCCCGGGGCCCCCACATATCTAAATACGGCCATGGTGACCGATAATGACAGTAAAAAGGCTGATGGAGATAATAGTACCAATAACAGAGAGATACATTTCTAGCTATGCCATGTTCATTTTAGGTAAGCTCCACTCATGATTTGCCTGTGTTGGAATCTATCGAACCCTGAATTCCTAGAATACCATTATCAAGGTACCTACCTACACAGATAACCTCAGCTAACCTGATGAATATTTTGAACTAATTTGACTGAGTGCTGTTTCTGCCACAGTCAGCGCACAGTCAAATTAGTTTCAAAATTTTCAATAGAATCGGCAGAATGATTATTAAATAGTACATCTATCAGACATACAATTTGTACACTTGACGGACTATTCCAGCTTCATGACGGAGTATTTATCTCAAATATGATTGTGACATCATCCTACATGTGATGTAATTGATTATGTATGACGCCATATATTTGAACGACAGATTAGAGTCATCCATAATGATGGGCATAACGGCTAACAATGGTGACTGTGACAATTATGATAGTTATAGTTTTATGGTGACCATGATTTAAGTAACAATGAAGATAATAATGATGGCGGACAATGATAGAAATAATGATGCTGATTATTATGGTTTCAAATTTATGCTGACCATGACAATCCTTGTCAATCTTAGGTCAATAATAAAGGCAATCTGTTGAATATTTTGGAAAAGGTTTGACTGGAAGGCATTGATGTCTAAGGCAGCAATGGCCTCCAGTTAAATTATTTTCAAATTCTTCAACGGAATATAATTTTAGGTATTATGCATTGGACAGAAAAATTCTTATATTTGGTAAGTAGGCCTACCTGTGAGTGTCAATGTAGATTGTAGTTCTATTATCACAGTGACACAGCAAAAGTGAAAGCATGATAAAACATAAAGAAACAAGATGACAAACACAACCGAGGACATAACAAGCCAATGTCTTTGTCATATGCCTCGTAGATGATGATGATTTATGTTAGATGACACACCCTCTTTGTCCGTTTTAATGACACAGTCTCTTTGTCCTTTTTAGCCACCCAAATCATCATCAACCAGATTTAGGGTATGGACGCTCTAATAGGCTAGGTACGGATTGACCGGTACGGTTTTGTTACGGAATCATTACGAAGTATAAGGCCTGTATGGCCTTTTGTTGGTCGAAATATTTGAGCTTAAAACTAACCATCACTATTTCCGGTTACGGTTAATAAACGTTTGTGACGTGTGTCATGTAGATATGATGGATACATATATCTATACATCTTATGTATTCATAATAACATATTATACGTATATACACATTTACACTTCTAGACAGTACAATGCGCATGAAAATCATACATGTCCACCTATGCTTAAATCATGGAAACAAAGTAGGCTATACATTCTACTAGGTACTGACAATCCTGCCAGTTTCGTATACACGGTTGTACACATGTGGATTCAAATACTGGATCTGAAGGCGATTTCTCCAGCAGATTTGCCTAAGCGGTTACACAGACTTCAGGTATGCTAGGCTACAAATGATTAACCAGCCGGGTCAGCATCTGTCTTGAACATGCGTATGGCTCCAGTATATCTATATTTCAGTAATTGTAGTAAGACAAAGCGTAGCGACTTCCCAGGCCACGTTTGGACTGCTTCGAATTTTCTGTTTGTAAACAATTAATTAATTATTGGTTTGTAATAATGAAGCATGACCTTTGCATGTATGGAGGTTTTGTGATAAAGCCAGCTAAACCAATTTCAGCATCACATAATGCCAACACAACTCTCAAATCAATTCAGAATTATCAGTACTAAACGACGAAATTGTAGATGTATATACAAAGGAGGCATCTAAGTACACTATGTCTTAGGATGAGCAGGCAATTACCTGAAGAAGTCAGATATAAAAAAACAAGTAAAAATACTAACTTGTGAGTGCGCAGAAATCAGCAGTTGCAAGGTCAATACCAAAGCACTGTCAAATAGTGAAAAATACAAGTTCTTAAGCAGTAACCGATACATGCATAAGCACAACAGCAGATAGTCTAGATAATTAATTTTTAAAATGCTGAGCTTGAAGTACTAGGACACAAGAGTCGTCATGCTATTATACTAATCACAGTCCTACTCAGCACGTGTACTACTTATAGGTACTTACCATTTTAAATAACCGTCTAGGTTCAGAAATGGGATTGATTGCCGCCGTTACTGTACCATGTGCTATTACAGTCGGTGTAGTCGCTGTCCTGGTAATACAAATATAATAGTCTCAATTCCCACGTCTTTCGCTAACCGTTTGGTCTATTTAAAAGTGATACCATGTCATTTAGTAATTGTACATGCCATTTATTGCGTTTAACTTCGTGTTTCGGATTGTTGGCATAATTGTAACGTCTTTCTAACGCTCGATAGCTAAGATTTTTGTTCTCTTGGATAGCGATACGAGTGGCGCCCTCTGTTTGTTTGACTAAATAGCTTGCTCTACTGTAGGCTATTTCATTTGGCATGTGCTTAGTTCATTTCATATTGGTCTCTTTCATTTGTGTTTTGTTTAGTTCGTGATTGCATGTTCTGTTTGTCATTGCTGCCTGTTCTGTTTGTCATAGTTGCCTGTTCTGTTTGTCGTAGTTGTCCATTCTGTTTGTCGCAGTTGTCTGTTATGTTTGTCATTGGTATTAGTTATGTTAGTCGTAGTTGCCTGTTCTGTTGGTCGTAGTTGTCTGTTCTGATTGTCTTACCGGTAGTGTCTGTTCTGTTTGACAATAGTCTATACTGTTTGATAATATCATGTTCTGCTTAACAATAGTCGTTTCTGTTTGACACATTAGTCAGTTCTGTTTTGCAATAGTCCTTTATATTTGAAGGCATTACCTTGATTGTTTGGTATTTCTTTCTGTTCCATTTGAAATTAGCCTGTTCCATATGGGTTTTGTATTTTTAGCGGCGATAACCTTCCATATATGTCGCCATAAATAGGCCGACTTAATCGTTCGATTATGTCGACACCTGGACTGCTATGTCGTAAAAATAAGTCAGTAACACGACGACAGATCTATGGCACAGTATGTCTGAATGTATGCCTTTAATTAGATAATACGTTCTGCTATAGTGAATGCTAAAAAAGTAATCCATTTCATATTGATATGTGTGATATCAATATTTGACACCTCGTCACGCTGAAAGACGACAGTTTGTTTGCAGATTAATATTCTCGCGTCATGATGAAATGTACAACATTTTTATGACTATAATATGACAGAAGCCTGTGGAAAACCTCGTATAACTAATATTCTCATTGGACACATAGTCCAGTCAATCTAAAAAATGACCTTGGCAAAATTCCAACAGAATTTGTGTCAGTAGAGTTATGGCGTAGAAGCAATGGCATATGACCAAAAAATCTACCCAATTCTGACGGTGGGCAATATATAATTCTATGTGTTATAACCCGCAGTCCTTTGCGGCGTGCTTATTACTGATTTGATGAGAGCTTATATCGCCCTTACGCTCGTCACCTCAGAATTTAAATCGCCTATTTTTCATTTATTCTTCCCTATATCCTTTTTTAAACTGGCACGCCTATTTAGTGTTACGTTAGGTGTAAATCTATGCATTATGGATGTTCATTTGTACAGCAGTTGCTAAAATATCTGCCATGCAAACGGATTTCGAATTTTCTTCTCACGTGTTATTTGTAGTGTAGTGTAGTGTAGTGTAGTGTAATGCGTCTATCTAAATTGGGAGAATCACAAGCGGATACTTTCAAAATGCTATACTGAGCTAAGATTTCTGTAATTTCCTCGTGTCATTTCCACTTCTTCTGATACCCCACCCTTAGTATGAGTTTCGTCATCAAGTTATTAAATTATGTTATAATATAGCAATCTATGGTGGTGTAAACTTAGCTCGGTGCGGTAGGTGATAATCCACACACTTGCTATATTATTCATTAATACATACAACCCTCATTTTTCCCTGAATGCAATGTATTTATATAGACAACATTTTTTCAAATAAATGTAAGCAACTTGGAGAGTACATGTGTACACACTTGGAGTGTGCCGGAAATAAATCTATTTTTCAATTATGACATCTTAAGCAACACATTTTATATCTAGCTTACCCGTCCGGTCTTTAGCTGGTGTGAAAGCTACATAAACAAACACAATCACCATCACTGTCTCAGTGCTGCACTCTACTTATAATGTTGATGAGCTTTATTTGATTAAGCGGTGATGGGCCCTTCTCATGATCTAGTGCAGCACGTCTACGACCACACAGAACAACATAATCAATCATAACAATCAAATCAAATTTGAACAGCGACAGAATATTTAATGTGCATTTACATATCCTGATCAACTGTTTTCACAGCCATGCAAGACGTGGCGTCATGGGCGGGCGGTTATTGAGGATTAATGTTCGCCGTTGACATAATGGACTTTTCCAGTTTTAGCTATGCCGAGCCCATCTCTAGCTAGTTTCACCCACACCTCGCTAGTGTTGGAATCGATTGATCCATGAACTCTCTGACTATCAGTTTGCAGAACACTATACAGGTTAGATGGGGTGGGGTGGGGTGGTTAACACTGGCAGCAATAGCACCCAATCAAATTAGTTTCAAATTATTCAACAGCTTATCTGTGTAGTTTTCTGGAAATTAATAGTCAGAGAGTTCAGGAATCGATTGATCGTGCCACGAGCAAGATGCAATGCGTAGGTCAAGTTCGAGAGGCTAACCATAGTCAGTTGCATTTGCTATGCCCAGTTGGACGCTAAACCTTTAACGATAGTTCGTTGGTACCCGATTCCCCATTGAATTATTATTGCAGAAAATTTGGAGCCGGGTACCAGTCTTGATTAACCCTTTCTGTCGTCTCTTTTGATGGCTTACGAAAATTGGATATTTTTTGTCCGCCACGACGTCAAAAAGCGTCCATATGAAAGGAAGGAATAGGGGCTTGGAAACACTGACATACAATGGGAAAGCATAATTTCATCAAACCTGTTATTTAATGAAATATTTAACCTACACTTTTATATCCATTTGGTCGAGCATGCGAGGGGTGTTCGCCATTTTGAATATAACGCCAAATTCCCTATTAATCATTTGGAACCGAGCTCGGCTGCTCGGTCCACTATAGTTGACTAGCGAGTTAACTATTTCAGGCTCGACTGGGATCGAGTTAACTGTAGCTAACTATGGTTAGCCAGTCGAATTTGACAAAAGCTAGGGATGGGTGGGGCATATTCCTCCAATCAAACAGCTATACATAGCCGTGAACCTGCATATCCTACATCAGACCGGCCACAGCACACTTTTATGTCATTCTTTATATACCGGAGAAGGCTGGCCAGCCTGATCTGTTGGTCAGTCATTCGGGTTGGTGGGTGGTCAGGCTGGAGGGATGTCAGGCAGGTGGTCGGGTAGCCGGGAGGCTGAGTAGCCGGGTAGGCAGATGGATGGGAATTTGTCAAATAAAGAAACTATGAACTAAATGTACATTAGCTAATAAAATGATATAGTTAACTACAGCATAGCTTACTAACTAAAAGGAGGCATCCGATCTGTCACTTACGTAGGCTATTATTGTCATAATCAACATACTCACTTGCTAGCTGACGTCACAATCGCACGAAGGAGGTCAGACACGAAGATCAGACAGTACCAGTTTGGAATGTATGTTTTGGTGGGATTTCCCATTTAATATATAATCTGTTGAGTGTTTTGAAAATATTTGACTTGAACACAAAGTGGGCGGAGCTTATCTAGAAATGGGCGTGTCATAGCTAGAAATGTAACCATCTAGTCTATCTGTTTGACGTGTTTGTTGTTAAAGTGAGAAACTAGTACGTGTTCAGTCTATCATTCTGTATAAACTCAATGGACCTTTCCATTGTATCCATCTATGATATGGCGTCATAATGCACTACATGGTGTGGAGACTGACATCACAATCGATGGCGTCATTATGACGTCATGCATGACGTAGATAAGTACGCCACGAACACATAGTTAAAGACGGACTATGCGTTGTTGTACGAATTGTATGTCTTTACTATTTAATAAATATCATGTTGAATATTTTAAAACTAATTTTACTGGGCGCTGTTGTCAAATTAGTTACAAAATATTCAACAACTTACCTCTATAGTTTTCAGGAAATTGATAATCAGGGCATTCGGAGATCGACCAATCCCACCACAGCGAGGTGTGGGTGGAGCTTAGCTAGAGGTGGGCGGGGCATATCTAAAACTGGAAAGGTCTATTTTCGTCGTATAAACAATCTAGGCCTTCGTCTGAAATACTTAGGACAAGGTTATGGACGAATCCGGTTTATCGATCAATCAAAGACGTCATAATCAATAACATCGCAGATAGGTTGACGTCAAAATACAATGTCACAATCCATAATCATAATTGACAGACACATTCTGGCATAAACCATGTAATGGTTCGTCAAGTTGTATGAATTGCATGCATTTACTATTTAATTAAAGATTCGGTTGAATTTTTCGAATTATTTTCAAAATACTAAACAGGTCAACGGTATAATTTTCTGGAAGTTGAGATTCAGCGACTGCATGGATTGACCGATCCTAACGATACACATCTTATGTAATACTATCTGTATTATCCCAGCATGGAACATGCGTGGGTGGAGCTTAGATAGAGATGGGCGGGACATAGTTAAAACCGGATTCATCCTGCAAAATTGGAAACTGTAAACAGGGAACAAAAGCCATGCATGCATTAATCACGAAGATTAAACAACACAATATCCCAATTAATCTACATAGGGTACGTATGGCAACAATGGTAGTGCCTATTCTTTCGTATGGATCAGAAATATGTGGCTTTGAAAACACTAACTTAATAGAATCACGTCAATTGAAATTCTTCAAATGTATACTTAATCTAAAGAAAAGCACATCTAATGTCACGGTGTATGGTGAACTAGGAAGAATGCCACTTGGCATCCAAATACATGGTACCATTTTGGGCATGGAGAGCAAATGGAGGTTATGGGAAATTATCGTCAATGCTTTTCTTCTCGTGTCCAGATTGTATGTCAAGAGCTGCTGCAGTATATAGAAAGATGGGCACAACTCATAAATGATTCAACACGGCTAGCGTTCTATAAAGAAATAAAAACTAAATTTGACTTCGAAGACTATTTTAAAATATTACCATACAGAGAAGCTATAACCGTTTGTCATTTCGGAACATTGAACCATCAACTCGCAATAGAATCTAAAAGGTCGCTGGGTATTGACAGGGAGGAACGACGTTGTAATACATGTAACGTATTGGAGACGGAAATACACTTTCTTTTCTGCCGCGAAAGATATACAAAAGAAAGAACACAATTTATACCTGATTACTATGTAAGCCAGAACACAACGGAGAAAACTCAAGGCCTGATAGGTTATGCAAATATCTGCGGCTCTCAAAGTAAAAAGAAAGATCCGCACAACAACAACAACAACAACAACAACAACAGCAGCAGCGGCGGCGGCGGCGGCGGCAACAACAACAGACTACTACTACTACTACTACTACTACTACTACTACTACTACTACTACAACAGCAACAACAACACCAACAACAACAACAACAACAACAACAACACAAACAACAACAACAACAACAACAACAACAACAACAACAAAACCGACGACATCAACAACAACAGTGACAACGACAACAACGACAACGAAAACGACAATTACAACAACAACGGCATTAGGAGCACCTCGGGCACACACCTCTCTACTACGACCAATGCAACAGCCACGGCTCCACCACCAATATGCTATAATCATCACCACCATAACAACCACCACAACAACAACGATGACAGCGACAATGCAATTGACAAATACAACGATGTTGACAACGACAAGAAAAATGATGTAAAAAAATAAAATATTACAAAGACAAGAAAAAGATGTAAAAAATAAATTATTACAAAGACGTAACGGCACCGCTAATCACGAAATAATAATAATACTAATAATAATAATAATAATAATAATAATAATAATAATAATAATAATAATAATAATAATAATAATAATAATAATAATAATTGTCATAGTAAAATATATATAATAATGATGTCTATCCCATATGCTGTGTAAATTGGCTGGCGAATAAAAGACAACTGAAAAACTGAAAACTGATTCGGAGTAATAATGTGAGTTTGAAGATCTAGCATTAATCGTTCACACTGTGTGATATTCAGACCCATTGTATCAATCACAAAGGATTCAGGTAATTATTTATTGAAGAGGTGTTACGATTAACCAATTGGACACTGAATTGCAAGAATCTCAGTTGCAAGATACCATGTAAGCTGTTGAATATTTAGAAACTAATTTGGTTAATTTGTTAACAACTCCAAATCAAATTAACTTCACGTTATACAACTTAGTACTTTTAAAAGTCTAAATGAGTTTTGGAGCTTTGAACTATGGACGCTAACCAGCGGGGATGAGAAGAATTTTGCTGCTTTCCGTCGGCGTCTGTTGAAAACAAATGTACTAAATATAAGATCGACGAAAATAGTAAGCAAATGAAGATGTCATCGTCCTCACAAGATCAAAACCCTGCGATGACACAATCAAAATCCGTAGACTACGCTGAATTGGACATCTAATGCGTCTCCACGAATATAGTCTAGCAAGAAAAACATTGCGGTAGACAGACGTCTCAATGACCGGCCTAAAACTACTTGGATACTAATGGTGGAGAAATGAGTCAAAGACCAACTTAGCATGGCATATGGCAAGAGGCAGCAGAATCATCTCAAAGCAGAAATGATTGAAGAACGCTGATCTATGGAGATAGCGTGGTATGAAACAGTTATGGAAACGTTACAGAAGAAGAAGAACTGAGTTTCGAATTCGCGCTTTCTGTATTAAATGGTTAATGATTAAACCTACCTGCGAAATAATCACTGTATAACACCTATAGCTGGGTATCTGAGCGATGTTAATCGTTGTAATACTACTTTTTACTCGAGACAGCAACAGCTGTCAGTAAAATTGGTTTCCAAATTGTACTTGCATGTTTGTGTGGTAATTGAAATATTGACTATGTTTTCGGTGCTGACGGATAAAGTATTAGCGGCATCTATAAATACACGCAGTCTGAGAAAGAGATGGAATATATGAGTAAATGAATATTGATTAGGCAGCTGAGTTTATCATAGCACAATTCTAGCAGATGCCCTCTGAGCAATGTCTTCATACAGTAACCTGTTAACATATTGCATCCAAAATGGCGTTCAGAGTCCTCTCGACATCAATGCCACGAGCAGTACTCTAAATGCAACATTAGTCAGTGGTGTGATTAACTGGGATTCATATTGGATCGAGATAAGAGCAAATCCTTTTAACTAAGCATGTGTATTACTGACGATAAGCTCTTTACCTGTAATCTCAGCTATTTGAGTTCCATGTAACGTGCTGTCCTTTTTTCTTCTGAAACGAATAAAGCCATTAACGTCTGCTATGCTGATTTTGATGATTCTGTCAGGAGTAGATTCACTGAGGCTTATTTTCATGCTTATTTGGGGGAACATTACATATTATCTACATAAAGCTTCCATACTTGATATCGGTTGCAGGGTAAGTTACACCGTTGACTACTTTTTGCAGTATATATCAATCTGGCTAGTGTTGCTCTTAACATTGGAACGTCTTATTGCTGTCTGTTTTCGAATGAAAGCGGCTGCTATGTGTACCATTTCAAATGCACGTCGTTCTGTCATCTGTCTATTTGGTTTAGATGCTGTTATATGTAGCATGTACACATTTGTTTCTGAGGAAATACTATTCTATAACAAATATGTTTGTACACTCACGACTAAGTATCACGATTACATTGGTAAGTCGATGATATTTGATGCGGTAATTTACGTCATGATCCCACTGATATTGTTATGCTTGTGGAACATCGCTATCATTGTCAAACTGAATGTTTCTAGCAGAATAGACAATTCATCAGAGAGGCATGAAAGAAGTAGGAATCGGAATAGAGCTGTCACTGTAATGCTTTTGGCAGCCTCTATAACTACTATTATATGTCTTACACCCACTGTTATAATAGTTTTTGCAGGTCGATTGAGTTGGTACAATTTTAGGTCTGGCGATGTTGATTCAGACGCAAGGAAGAGGCTGGTAATATCTGTTATAGGATTCTTCATGTATGTCAACCATGCGATAACTTTCTTCCTGTACTACATCATCAGTGGTAGACGGTTTAGAACAACTCTTTTCAAAATGGTGGGTTCATGGTGTAGCCAATAGTCCAAACAGTCCAACGTGTTATTTACCATCACCCTAACAACCGTGCAATACCTTGCTGGGGCTTTATTAGAAATGTCAAGGTGACTGACAGACTGGCTGATGAGGATTCATTTATTGTGTATCACGACTAAATGAGATAACAAAAATGTGCGAAATTTATAATTTGCCTTTCACTCAATGCACTCACTGTAATGTATGAAGTTGTGGGATCGATTGCTAGCCATACACAACCTATTTCAAACTAAGCTCCGCCCAAGTAGTATGCGTGTTGGTGGTATATTGAAACATTGAAACCTGGATTCTCAAAATCTAGATTTGAAGGTAACCATACTGGTAAGCTATTAACTATTCTAAACTTCCAATATAGTAGTAGAGGCGGATGTTCTAATTGGTCGAGCGTTTATGACGCCATCTCATTTGCATATTAGGCCACACCCACTTTTCCCCCGCAAAAATACTCGAATCTGATTGATCAAGAACCGTTTTTATTGCTCTCTCTCTCTATCGGCCAATCAGATTCAAGTATTTTTGTGTGGGGGTGGGGTTGGGGGATGGGGGGATGGGCATGGCCCATCCCTTCAATAACTGCCATTGCATGCGAAAATTGCTGTCTAGTTAAAGGAAACTTATTACTGAAACCTTTCGTTATCATTTTCTAGCTGTGTGAATATATGGGGAAATACAGCAATTTTGAATACTCTTCTGAAAGAGTGTGAGGATCCATCATGGATTCTTCCATTTTCTAAATTATTTTCATCTTTCGATCATTTTGTAGACTGCCAAAATAATTATGATCATCTCTCCGTCATCAGTGACAGACTGTGGACCAATGCTTAACTTTTAAATAGAAGCACAGGAAAGAACAGCATGGTAAGCAAGCGCATAATCATTATGACATTTGATGACTGTTTGGCCTTTTGTCAGTTAAAAATATTTGATTTTAATAGTTTGTCACTGTTTGCCATGAAGATAAATTTTAATAAGTGACATAGATATTATGGATATATAAAACCGCTCAGGATGCGGTGGCTGTTTCACACTACGTCTTCAGTTAGAAGGTTTCGACCGTATCCTTTTCATTTAAGAAAACTAGGTCCATGGTATTGGGCCTATCCTGGCACCTGTTGGTACAAAAAGGTGGTCGTTATTGCATCAAGAAATATACTTGCTTTGTGCATTTCACTAGCATTCCAGTGGATATTTGCCCAATTTATTTCCAGGTAATTAAAATCAGCCATTAAAATTAACTGATTTTGTTTGGATTTGAGACCTCCCTAAGTAGGCTATAAAGATTGTCATTGTTAACATCGGTACTACTGGGTGAGCGATAGCGATTTTTGCACAACATAGGAGATGCTCCCCATTTAGAAGATGTATACTACACCACACCGAATCTTCATAGTTGGGTTCATTTAGAAAATGGTGCTATGATGCTTTCACTCATGTCTTAGTGCAAATAGCTGCACCGAGGCCAGGGTATCAATGCTATGTCATAACCATAACCACTAAGATTTAGTTCTACCGTCTGCAGCTTGGTCGATGCATTCTTAGGTTTTAGCTCAGTGATGCCAAAGATATCTGGAGATGTATCTTTGATGCGTAGCGTAAGCTCTTCACGATTGTTTAAGAAGGTTCTAAAATTACCCCAGAACAAATATAGCATAAAATAAACATTCCCATAGAACACGTTGTTGACTATAAACATTATTTAATTTACTAATCCTGATACTTTCAAGGATACTTTTGAAGCTGTTCAAGGCCAATTTGATGGGAAGCTGTTACAATCAGGCAACAACAGCGTCCACACAAGCAAATCCTAAAATAATTAACACAAAATCTAGCGAAACTCCTTTTCCTACAGTGATTTAAATCTCATATGGACTCATGGCTATATATGTAAAATAATTTAATTCTCAGAAAGAGTTTTCACGGGGTATGTTGGCGTATGTCGTACAGCACATATCTGTAAATTGGTCTTTTGCGTCTTTTCGTCTTTTCGTTATATATTTCCGGCCTGTCTTATGCGATCCTGAAAATAAAGAATTGTCCTGAATTTATGGAGGAATCCAGCTTTAGTTGTGCCCCACCCATCTCTAGCTAAGGTTCACGCATATGTTGTCTGTGTTGACATCAATCGATCCCTACACATTCTAAATCTCAATTTCCAGAAAACTATACATATAAGCTGTTGAATATTTTGAAACTAATTTAACTGGGCGCTGTTGCTTCCATAGTCAAATTAGTTTCAAAATATTCAAATACATCTTTATTAAATAGTAAAGATATACAATTCGTACAACTTGACAGACTATTAAGCGTTTAAGATGGACTAAATGGCATCATTCATCGCGTATTTGGCTCTGGTGCCAGGCTACATGTGACGTAGTTGATTATGACGTTGTATGCTGAGAAGCTGGATTCCATTGAGACCATCTTGCCTCTACACCACATAATTGCAAATTAATGTATGCTATTTCCTTCAGTGATGCATAGTATTTACATTGATGACAATTTGAAAGTAAGAAATGAAATATATGTTTTAATTTTGTAAGGTGGTTTGGGTTAGGATCGCTATGCAGGTCACATATCCTATTGCAACAGTGTTTCTTTATGCTCCAGTTACGTAAACTGAGACTGGGGCAAAACAATGCAATTCGAATTTGCGATGCGTCAAACCAAATTCAATCGTGTTTGGTGCATGCCCCAAACTCGGAGATAACTGTGACTTTCACAAATAAATGGACGAGTGCTTCCTCTGTTGTTGAGCACAATAAACACCTGTTACTCTTCATAATTCCTAGTTTCTTTAGCAGCGAGACCACTCATAGTCTTCTATGGATCAATCGCCAAGCAACATCTTTTCACTGGATTTTCAAAGTGGATTCCTAGGATTTTGATTAAACTCCTTGTCCAAGAGATGTCCATAGATTGGTCATTTCTTGTTTTCCAATGACCTAAAATAAGAAAACATATTTTTCTTTGTTTATTTTTAGACCAGATGATCTTTGATACTTTTGCAAGATACCATCCAATTTATGAAAATCCTTGTCTTGTCCTACAAAGACAGTTGTATGGTCACAATATTGAGACATCCTAATACCTTGGATGTACAGACCCTAACAGTTGTTATATCATCTTCAGTTAAGCTTACTTACCTACGTCATGCATGGCGGCATTGATTATGATGTCATTCTACACGTCACAAAGTTCATAATGACGTCATATGATGGAGGGTTAAACCGAAGAGCTGAATAGCTAGTCGATTGTCTGGAATATGAGGATAGTGGCGTTTCTTGTTGTTTGTGTTAGTTGCACTCGGCACACCCTTGCTAGGCACATACCCAATCACCCTCCTCAATAGAACATTCGCAGGAAACAACTAGTTCTACGGAAATCAGCAACGTTTTGTACTGATTGCTTCCACTGTGCCACAGAAATGCAATCAAATGGTCAAGGCGTATTATGCATTTAAAACAACAAGTGTCAGATTATGCGACATTCTGACATATGATCGTATTTCGTTATTTATGTAATGCGTTGTACTGTGCCCTGAATATATATATATATTATAAACTGGGGTTGTGACAATATACCATGAGAACAAGACCAATCGCAGTACACACCTTGAGAGTACATATAGATTTCCACATTATTAGTGCTTGGTCAGTGTATAACTACGTACTTTGTGTTGTATCAAGATCCATCAGGTCTAGTGTAAATGTCTAATAATGTTTTCTCCCTTGTGGTCCTCTATTGGTGGAGGTCCATCAATTATAGGCATGGACTTTCGATGGACAGCCCATAGCCATATGTAAATATTATTGATCAATCATGAAATAAACAGCTTTTTGATTTGGAATTAGATACCGGCTTTCTAAGATATTGACCTGATGGATTTAGCTACCCAATTGTTAGCATGTTATTGCCACCCCATGAGTTGACTGATGTACTTAGTCTTCCAATGGTCATCATTCCAGAGCAACCCCATGAGTTGACTGATCAAAAGAATGACTACATTCTAGTGTATGATGAAAGGAAATGGACAGAAATTAAAATGAAGAGATGCGTTCTGTCACTCAACTATCTGACGTCCTTGACAATTAATTAAGCCTGCGTCACTATGTAACTATTAGGCATAGCTCTGTCATGAAAACCAAAAAGTTGGTCACTATTGTATGTCTATGCTAAATTTAAACCTTAATAACAATTCTATTCAATATTTTGAAACTAATTTGACATGGATACATCCATTTACTAGCTATGCCCCGTCCATTTATAGCTTGGCTACGCGCAGGTTTTGCACATGGTGGAATCGATTTGAAGCTTTGAAACTTGAATTCCTAGAATCTAAATTTCAGGTAAAATGTTGAATATTTTGAAAGCAATTTGACTTGCGGATGTAACTGCCTATAACAGCAACAGCAACCAGTAAATTACATTCAAAAGAGTCAACACAATTTTATTAAACTATAAATTCACTAAAGACATACAATTCGTACACATTATGATGAACCTTTTATTATATGATCATGTGATGTTAGCTAAGTAGTGACGTATTTTGCCATGACGCCATATGAATTGAGTGACAGATGCTATCCCTCCATTAGTAAGCCAAGCCAAATTACGCCACTTTTACATATCAAACACCAAGTCGATTTTTTGTATGTTCCGTATATTCAACTTAAATTTGTTTTCAAGTTTGTAACATTTAACATCCTTTGAACACAAAATGTCGAACCACAAAAAATTACTATTAATTTACTGAATATTTAGAAACAAATTGAACTGGGATCTGTTGCTGCTTTTGGCAGGCAGCAACAGATCCCAGTTCAACTAGTTTATACTTATTCATCAACTTGCATGTATTGTTGCCTTGAAATTGAGATATTGGGTATGCGGGTTTCAAAGGGTTAAACTTTTAAAAATTGTATACTATCGTAATCGATGAAAATCAATGTTTTATCGAATGATTTCGATTATTATGGGGTTTTTTTCAAGTGGAGGTTGCTGCTGAGATCTCTCTATCGTATGATTGTTTCTATATCAGACATATAAAATGTGGATGTATTTTACATGGTGTATATCAAACGGGTAGAGAGGCCCACATTCACATCAAAATAATTGACAATAAAACTGTTAATATTGTGCACTTTTAGAGGCTTAAATTATGTACCTGTCTGTATTGACACGAAATAAATCTTAACATATGATGATTTCAATCTGTATATGTGTTATGAAATGGCGGATCGATCCCTAAACTCCCTGACGAGCAATTTCGCGAAAACCAAACAGGTAAGCTGTTCAACATTTTGAAACTAATTTCAACTTAGTTTCAAAGGTCAACAGCGTAAATAGTAAAGACAATTCGTACAGCAACACGTAATCCGTCATCAATTAAGCCTTCGTGACCAACTTAGCTACGCTGTTCAAGATGTAATTAATTATGACTTCATTCTAGATGTCACGTAGTTGATTATGATGACGTCATATGATTGACTGAAAAACAAGAATCCACAATTGAATTAGATTAAAAGCGGCATACTGCTGATCTAGCATATAGATAGCTGCTGGTCAGGGAATGAGGTGACCAGTACCCTGCTAGGTTCATGCAGATGGGCTCCATGGTGTGATAATTCTGTATCCAGTGATATTCTTTTTGTCTTCGCCAGATGGTGGAGTTAGGGTCAGCGGGGTTTGACGTGAGCATCTGGTTAATTATGAAGCATATGCTGTCCATAAGGTAGAGAGCTGGCGGTTCACGTGGGAGGCTTGGACATCCATAGTAGATGGCAGTAGAGGAGCGGCGAGAGGGACGGTTATTTTCACACCCTTAAAGTAATTTCTGTGTCAGAGCAACCAACTGATTTGCATCATTATCACCTTTTTTCCTTTGATCTGTGCCACCTTTGTGCAAAGGTGTGAAAATAACCGTCCCTATCACCTCCATTGTGATTGGATGCTAGATGTAGAGGGTGACAATAAGCCCCTCCCCCTTATTAAATCATGTGCCTCCTGTCATCCAATGAGGTGAGCTAGAACATGATTAGCGTACTGATTGACAAGGGTTAATGACCGGGTGATTAAGGATGATTGACAGGTTACACGTCTGGACTTGTTCGCTCTCGAAGGCCCGACACCATCATTAAGTCACGTGCCTCCAGGCATTCAATGAGGCGATGGTTAATGGGTGTAGTTAAGGCTGATCTTTTGGAGCCATGTCAACCGCTCAAGGGTTAATGTATTACGTAATGATGGCCGACCAGGTTATGCGTATGGACACATCTAACTCGTTCGATGACGAAGCCCCGCCCCCACATTAAATCACAGGTCTCCACGTATCCAAAGAGGCACGCTTAATGATGCACGCCGAGCATCAATCAATAGGCATAAGGCGGCTTGACAGGCTACATATCTGGGCACGTATTTTTCTGACTCTGGGAACTCGTGCAATCATGAGAGATTCTAAACCGTCGAGCTATAGACTAGGGTCACTTGTGGAAGACGTCTCCATTAGTCTAACAAGTTGATCATTATTAAACTTCTGAACCTTTTAGCTGGGTCAATATACAAGGGTCACTGTATAGCGTAAGGACAATCGGTTAGTTATTACCCTGACAGATTAAAATTAACTAGTCGAGCTTTGAAACAATTCCGACCGCGTGTAGCGATCGTCAGGGTCGTACAAATGTCAGCGAATCAATTTTCATTCGTGTTAGGGAAATAACAACACACTATTACATTTTAACGGGGCCTCGAGCGGCCACGCAATATTTGGAGAGAAAAAATGTCAGCCTAAGTTGACTCATGGCTTGGACGGGTTATAGACGAGGATCATTTCAGTTTTCAACGTATTATATGTTTATGCGTATGGAAGACTGCGTTATAAGCCACATATCTTAGCGTACTTCCATCAGAACAAAAATAAAATATGTTTAAACCAACATCAATGATCAACCAGTCAAATTAGTTTAAAAAATATTCAGTAGCTTACACGTATAGCTTTCTGGAAATCGCTAGTCAGGGCGTTCAGAGATCGAGCCCAACACGTTCGAGGTGTGGGTGGAGCTTAGCTAGAGATGGGAGGGACATAGCAAAAAATGGAATGTGTATTAGCGAGCTGCGGGCAATCGGGTATGCCGTTATATTCACTTAATAGACCGTCAAGTTGCAGGAATTGTATGTTTTTACTATTTAATAAACATTACGCAAAATACTTTGAAAGTAAATTGGCTGGGGCGTTGTTGCAGCCATAAGCAGTAGCATCGTCCAGTCATTAGACCGTCAAGTTGCACGAATTGTATGTTTTTACAATTTAATAAACATTATGTAGAATGTTTTGAAACTAAATTGGCCGGGCGTTGTTGACGCCATAAGCAATAACATAGTCCAGTCAAATTAGTTTTCAAAATATTCAACAGCTTACGCTTTTGTTTACTTGAAATTGCTAGTCAGGGAGTTCAGAGATCCATCGATCCCTACACGCTCGAGGTGTGGGTGGAGTTTAGCTAGAGGTGGGCGGTGCATAGCTAGGTCTATTGGCACGCAACCAATCCGACACAACGCAGAAACTCTGGTTTGGGATATTGTATATACACCCTCCGTCATATACAGTAGCAAAGCTCCACTCTCTGAATTATATTTTTAACATAGTTCTCCTAGAGTTGCGTAGATGGCTGACGTGGCAGTAGTAGGTTAACGAGTAACTGATCCAGACAACCTGCCACGCCCCACCCCGCCACCCCCAGCCGGCCAGGGCTTATGAATAGCTATCAGCAAACAATATCTCTGATGAGCGGTTTATTCAAGACTTTAATCCTGTATACGTGGCATTAGCCTGAGGTGTCAGACATCTACATAACTTTAGGAGAACTACGTTAAAATTATAATTCTGGAAAATGAAAATGAAACAGACTTTGAAATGTATTTTAACACGAATATGGTAAAAGCAAGCTTAAACCATATCGTTTTAAAAAACATCTGCAGACCGTCTAACGGTTAAAACCGACAAAAACAGACAAAGCCCGAATTTAGATTCGTAGCATTTTTATTGCCACGTTCCTCGTTAAATCGCTATAAGTCTATAATTTAATAATTGATGGGCTAAGCATTGGACGATTCGATCTTTCATTTGTTAAATTTAGTAATGTCGTTATAAGTGAAATCATCAGCAGGCCGTGAATCCTATGATACAGAAAATATATACAGAACTCTCCGCAACGAGTCGATAATAGCGTTTGCACAGTAACACAATTATATATATATATATAGCACATTTCATCCAACTTTGGACCGAACTGTGTTATCATACCCCGGGAACGGCACCAGCACAGAAATTTCTTGCGCGTTCTTCTCTTATCTACAAAAATTTCAGACTGTCGAAATAGATGAACCAACATATGTTACTAACATCACAAATTGTATGTTCACTACAGCCTCTTTACCCTATAGAGGCATCCACTCTGTATGTTTTCCAGAACAGCTGTATAAACGAGTCCATGTCTTGAATTGTATGAACTTGTTCTGTGACTCACCATATACGATTTCAGAATTGTATGTTCAAAAATGTATTATTCTACATAAAGCAAATATCTACAAAACACACTGATGTTTTCTAACTAAATTTGTCATATTCTTGTATGTAATTATTCTTCCTACATGGAGCGAAATTCCACAAAATCGGATCTCGGAAAGGGGTGTTAACCTATCCACCACCCCCTGCCGCACCTATCTATTATAAAACGTTATAACAGCTCCGTCCATACTTTAAAGAGGTCACTGTAGAGGAACGATCTTATCATAGTAGGCTTCAACACATCAAACAAGAATTTTCTGAAAATTATCCAAAATCCTTTAGAATGTATATTCTCCAGAACCGCTCGGCTGATTTTGATCAAATTTGGCTGGAATGATCTTATGGCGGTAGGCTCCAGAATGTCTAGATTCAGAATTTTGATTGTTCTTTTTTTTGGCGACCATCTTGGATTGTCATCCATCATCTGTCCACCGTCTGTCGTCCATCAACCCTGGCTTTAAACTGTATCTTCTCAAGCCGCTTGGCAGATTTGAAACAAATTTGGTTGGAAGGATTCTATGATGGCAGGATCTAGAACTTCTATTCAGAATTGATTGGTCAATTTTTTCGCTGACCATTCTGGGGATTTTCCGAAATCTTTCCGGACGCCTTTAAAACGTGACTTCCTTACTTAATCAATGGCCCGATTTCAACAGAAACGTGGCTGTATGATCCTGTGGTGGTAGGATATTTAATATACCAAACGAGAATTGTGATTGGTCAATTCTTTTGGCAGCCATCTTGGATTTTCTAAAAATTATCCAAAAATCTTTAAAAATCTCCATTAAGCGCGTGGCTGCTTTAATCAAATTTTTGGTGAAATGATCATATGGCGGTAGGTTCCAGAAATTCTATTTATAATTTTGATTGGTCTATTTTTTGTGGCCATCTTGGATTATCTGAAAATTTTCAGGAAATCCTTTAAAACATATCTAAACTGCTTAGCGGATTTTAACCAAATTTGATTGGAAGGATCCTATGGTCGTACACTCTAGCACATCGATTTTCCAGAACCTTTTAAAACCCTACTACATAAGTCAATGGCTTGATTTCAATGAAATTTGGGTCACACGATCCTATGATGTTAGGCTTCAACATATCAAATGAGAATTTTGATTGATACAATTTTTTGGGGACCCCTTTGATTATCGGAAAATCTTCCGGAAATCCTTTTAAAGCATCTCCTAAAACCGTTTGGCAGATTTTAGCCAAATTTGAGTGGAATGGTGGTATGCTATCGAACCTATTAAAAATTTTAATAGATCAATTTTTTAGCAGCCATCTTGGATTTGCTGAACATTTTTGGACCAATTTAAAACGCTACTCCTTCATGAATGGCCCGATTTCAATGAAGTAGGTGCAATGATCTTATGGTGGCAGGCATACCAACTAAGAACTGACCCTATGTTACCCAAGTATCTGATGTCATAATAGAAATGCGTTAGCTGTCCAGCTAACGTTATAGTGTAACGTTATAATGTGGTCTTCTTAAAGATTTCCCTTAATCCAAAACTGTTACCCAAGTATCTGATGTCATAAAAAACACGTCACATTTTAGCCGACGCCAAAATCACATAATGCAAACAACCACCTGCCTTAACAACCAGTTTGTTGCACCCACACTGTGGCTATCCAAGAAACAATAACAAGAAACCTAATTGTAGAAAAACTATAGAGTAACACGATGAGAGGCTGTTTTGTAGATTTAACACAGCAATGACTGGTTCGGTTATCGAGCAAGTCACTCCGGTGGTGAATACCCAAAATAGTCTCTGTCGCGATATGAATGAATATAACTGTCTACTGTTGAAAATAAGGTTGTTCTGTATTTTAGTTTAAAAAATGACTACCTTATGTACAGCAATAACCCATGTCTAAGAATACCAATCTGACATTTTTTATAATCAGTTATTATATATTTATTATAATCTAAATCCTGATGACCCCCACAATATGACTACTATAATTTTAGTACTTTGTTATTGAGATGGCGGTACAATAACAGTAATAATTTTGTCATTACTAATTATGAAGTACGTGTAAATAATAACTGTAACTTTCATAATAATTCTAAGTTACTACTACTAATACTACTACTACTACTGCTGCTGCTGCTGCTGCTGCTGCTACTGCTATTGCTGCTGCTGCTGCTGCTCCTGCTGCTGCTACTACTACTACTACTACTACTACTACTACTACTACTACTACTACTACTACTACTACTACTACTACTACTACCACTACTACTACTACTACTACTACTACTACTACTACTACTACTACTACTACTACTACTACTACTACTACTACTACTACTACCGAAAGCACAAACAGTGGTTATATAACTAGATAAATACCAAAATATGTAATTATGAATTGATATATAATGTCTGATCGCCATAACATTTATAATTTCTGTAAATTCATATTCCCCATATGCCATTATGTGGCCTGGGGGTGTAAATAAAATAATCTGAATCTGAATCTGAATCTGCATATCAAACGAGAATTTTGATTAGTAAACCTTTTTGTGGACCATCTTGGAATTTCTGAAAATTATCCTTGTCTATTTAAATGCAAATGGTTTAAATGCTAATGGGCCAGTTGAGCGTCACTGGCCCCTGGGCCTTTTGGTTTCAACATGTGTGTTTATTTACTTCGTGGTTTATTAGCTTCGCCTGGCTCGAATTGTTTAAATATGATTAGGCCGAAATGCCATTAAAATTTGTCCGTGGAAAGTTGATATGTGAAAAAAACATGTTCGCCGTGAATCAATCTAAATTTAGCGTTTTTGCCGACCATCTTGTATTTTCTGCAATTTTCTGAGAAAATCATAAAAAGACTACTTTTTAACCACTGGGCCAAGTTTAATAAAACTTGGCTAAATCTTCACAGAAATATAATTGGTAAATCTTTCCGGTGGTCATCTCATTTTGTTCGTTTGTGCCAGTGGCCAATAACTCCAGGTGAGTGATACTTGGGACCCTTGTTTATGGTTAAATTGACAATCAACGTGCCTCGTGGACCTTTCCTGTTTATTCATCCATCATATAACAGCAACAGCACCTAGTCAAATTAGTTTTAAAATATTCAACGGCTTACCTGTATAGTTTTCTGGAAATTGGTGGTCAATGAGTTCAGGGATCCATCGATTTCAAGACGAGTGAAGTGTGAGTGGAGCATAGCTAGAGATTGGCGGGGCATAGCTAAAATTGGAAAGATCCATTGACGATGTTGTATATTTTGCCGCCATATTGGTTTTCATGGCAAATCATGGCGAGTCACCTATAAAGCTGTTTGCCTCGTGTTAGTGGGAACTTAGCTAGAGATGGACGGGGCATAGATAAAACAGGATTTCCTCCATTGTATGTCTTTGATGGGAATTTAATATTTAAGAAAGACTCTGTTGAAAATTTTGAAACTAATTTACCTGGGCGCTAACAGTACCCAGTTAAATTAGTTTCAAAATATCCAACATCTTACCTGTATAGTCCCCTTGATTTACGGATTCTGGGAATTCCGCTTTCGATGGATCCCAACATGGCCGAAGCGTGGACAGGACTTATCAAGAAATGGGCGAGGCATAGCTAGAAATGGATCCCTCTATTTTCGTTGTGATACTGAAGAAGCTTATTGATTTTTTTGACAAAGATCAAGAGGTCAAAGGTCCAGCCCCATGAAATGTTGTTGAGATACGCCACAATATGTGATCATTGTAAAGCTCGTACACTGTACCCATGTTCCAGTCAACCAATCACAGCTATGCTTTCTTCTCATTAATGCGTATTTATCCTAGCGACAGCTTAACTACAACATACTGTTTGATGATGTCCTCTTCTCAATACATAGAAAATGATAACACTGTTGTGAGAAATGGATATTTTTAATTGATGATTGACCTGAATGAATGGATATCACAACTAATAATAGAGGATAACAAGTTCTCGAACAGAATGTAATAATTTATTTTATTAGCTAATTATAAATAGATGTGGAGGCATAACAAATGTTCGAAACTATTAAGTGGCGCTTCATCATACATGTTTGCAACACGCCACAGAAAACCTGGATAGATGCGCAAATATATACAGCTATCATGCAGTTACATATGGCAGGACATCTGTCACGGGTCTTCTTCCATTCTCAATTCTCCATTTCACACCTTTAAGTCAGTATGTCTGACCATTATCTCATGGACCCGTGTAAGGAAAGATCAGCAACAACATTATTACGGAAATAGAGGATATGGAACGAGGTCCCATTTCATATCACTATTATCAACCGAGGCAAAAATTATCACATTGCCTGAACTTTAGTGCGCAATGTGATAATTGTCGACGAGCGAATTGCCGCCGTCGATTTGATCAGATGGGATACGTTATGCTGTTAATATCACAAAATTTAAATCAACAACATAACGTATTCCATCTTGTTTACATTGTCGCCGTTGTCATCACTAGGAAATAAACGTGTGCGGTGCCACGGGACATGTGGGATTATTATGCGCTATCTGACCAATGAAAATATTTCTTACACATTATTTAACCAATGAAACTCTTTTTCATTGAAAATATTTCTTACGCATTATTAACCAATGAAAATCTTTCCGATGAAAATATTTCTTACGCATTGCATGTGTTCTTAACGAAACATATGGAATGGCCGGAGACACTTGTTTATATGATAATTCTGGCTATTATGATTGAATAGCGATATGAATAGACATGTTAAATTGTCCATAATTAGAGATCACAGTCACCCCGTGCGACAACAGACCATATTGTACGTAAATGTAGCAATATGATGATGAGTGAGTGTTTTTTGTGACTGGAAGGAGTAGACACTTTCAACTCCAGTCAATTTTCTTCAACATTATCCGTGTGTCTAGTTCGATGCGAGTATCATAAGCTCCTTTAACTTCTTTCTTGTCTTTAGGGGTCTTAAATTACCTTTTTTGAGGTCTGATCACAAAACACTGACCAAGCTCCTTTAACTTCTTTCTTGTCTTTAGGGGTCTTAAATTACCTTTTTTGAGGTCTGATCACAAAACACTGACCACTCTTGTGCATGCCTTATAGGCTATTACATTTGTTGTACCGAAAATTACAATGCTTTCCGAGTGGGTATATTCTCTGACTTGAAGAAGAACATGCCAAAACATTGATCATCTAGGTACTGCCCAGAGTGTGCCTCCTGTATTTTGGACATACTTATGTGCCTATGGAAGTAAGCCTATTGTCGCTGTATTCATGAGATAATGTATTTGATTATACAAAATAATATTCTATGAAAGATTACCCATCCAGATATAAATTGACAGCCAATCTCACCCCTGCCCCTTCCCACCCCACCCCCAATTGACGCAGGTGTCTGTGTTCTACAATGCCAGAAAATGGTGTTAAAGGAACGTTAGAAATTGCGTTTGAAACAACTCCAGAAGGTGGCGTTAAAACTAAACAAGTTTTCAGAATGTGACAGGTTGAGTTTCACGTTTATTACACTCAGGATACCGGGGCAGCATATGACACCCGATCCTTATAAAGTTAGCAGGCTGGAGGCCGAATTTTGTTTAAATTGTTACAGCCTTCTAGCGAGAGGAAAGTAACACTTTCATACCGCACGGTATACCTTACGCCTGCTCAGAGCGTTAACAATTAACAATATGGCTGCGCATGCGCTCGTCTGTCTTTCTCGCCGCACCGTTTACATGCACGTTCCCGGCGCCATTGCTGAAAGGAGAAATTCAACAACAATTTGACTCTGTTTGTCAATACAGAAAGATGGTATGTATTATTTATGTATCTGCACTTTTATGTCTTTAGATTTTGACTCAATCTTTCGTCAGAATGACCAATATCTCGACCCTACCCCCCTCTCATAGGTTTACTGTTAGCTTTCGGATTGCCACGGAATCTGCCTGTGGTTAAAGCGCTATAAATAAAGTTAACTATGATGTTTTGAATGTCTGTTACATCTTTATGAATAAGACCATACTTCTATGAGGTTTTTTTCGCCATACGAAGAAAGCTTTAAAACTAAATAACCGAGATAAACGGGTGTTACACAACAGGTGCTCTGCAGTAAGCATTCAATACATTGCCTATCTTTAATCTTAGAAACTTAAGGTGCAATGCATTTACTGTATTATCTACCTACAGGCTAAGTGGCCTATCAAGGTAGTATATGATAAGTATAAGTATAAGTTACCACTTTTCGTAAGTGTAAGAATAAGTAGAGTTTAGGAGAAAACTTTCGTAGCTACTCTAGGGTAGATGAGCATGTGATCAGTTACCCTCGCGTAAATGATCACATGTTTAAATTACGTTGGTTTCAATGCAAACATGACTACTCGATCTACCCTTGCTGATACTGATAGGTGGGTACCCCCGAGTAGGTACTAGAGTACGTACTCCAGCCATTTAGGCGCTACTATAGTAACTCGAGTAGCTACCCTACTAGGGACGTAAAGTCGGCCAAGGATACTGATAGCCATTTTCCTGATCGTTTTGGGATAGTTCAAACACAGCCATAGAGTTGCTACATTACATCAGTTCATAACACTAGCGGCTGAGGGTATACATCGTTTATTGAGCGAGTCATTCCAGTGGTAAATTTTCAAAAATGGTATTTCTCAAGACCACTGTAAAGGCTATTCATAGTTTCGCACATCCGGGCATCTTGAGATCGGCCGCCATTAAAGTTGGTGCAAACTTACTACATGCTAAAGAGGGACTGCCCATACAAACGCATTGTTTGCATTTTCCATGAAGTTCAAACCCTTAAATCCTGTATCTGAGAATCTGTGTTATTAACCCCGCCAGGTATCAGAAAACACCAAAACATGAGTGAATTTTGCAAGATACTAAAGAAAATGTAATTAAGGTTTTATAACCCATTGCCCGTAATGTTAAATTAGCCTCTCCGAAAATGGCGTCTCTCCCAGGGTATTATGGGAAATATAATTGTGATGACGTCATCGTGATTCTATGAATTATCATCATCATCATTTTACGAGGCATAAGCCATTGGCTTGTTATTGCCTCAGTGTTTTTGTTGTAGTATGGCTTGCTCAGTCCAATTCAAAAGTTCTTTCTTTGATATCTAGTTTGTTCTTGAATGATTTCACTGTAGTTGATTAATTAAATCTCCTCGAAACCGTTAGATTTAAGAGTTTAACTCTTACCACTCCTATGTCAATATTCTATTTTTGGTGTGTAAATAACAAAGAAGCCGGTGTACATTTCTCAACAGTTTGGTTGATGATGTTGATGTCTAGTTAGGGAAAAATGATCAGATCATCTTTTAATTTAATATGAAAATTTTAAATCTTGAAATCGGAGCGGCAATGGCTAACACTGATTTGTGGAAATGCTGTGGGGCAGGTGGGTGTTCCCCGCGTCAGCTGCGGAGTGCCGCTTACACTCATGGTTACACTCGCTGCGCCTAGCATTTGTTTGCATGCTGACTTGTGGAGGCTGTGGTTGATCTTATTGCTGTTGTTTTCATTTTCTGTGTTTGTCGCTATCTGAACCTCCTCTACGTTACTGTCTCTTCATGCTACCACAAAATGTGGACGTGGAAGCAGAGACTTATCTACCGATAATTTAAATCGCTAAGAGCATGGTTTTTGTCGATGCACAGCCTACTCCAAAATAAGTCCACTGTATTGGGAGAATCGGGGTTCGTACGCGGTTATGGAAGTCTGGAAAAAGTATGGAAAATTAAAACAACCTTTTCCAGGGCTTGAAAAAGTATGGAAAATCAATATTTTGCGTTACCGCTATGGAAAAGGTATGGAAAATTAAAATATCAGCAATTGCAATTCTCCCGCCAGACATTTTCTCATAGATCTAAATCTTTTGGGTCAAAATCTTAGATTTTATGAAAAATATACCGGGAACGGTAAAAAAAACCTACTACTTAGCTGCTTGACATATTTCAACAAAATTTAACTAGATGCATTCTATGGTGGTAGGCTCTGGAACTTCTGTACAGAATCTTGATTTGATAAATTTTTGGGGTCAAAATCTTAGATTTTATATAAAAAAATCTACCAGAAATGGTCAAAATGCTACTCCTCCTTAGCTGCTTGACATATTTCAACAAAATTTTACTAGATGCATTCTATGGTGGTGGACTCTATTACGTTTCTTCAGAATTTTGATTAATCAATTTTTTTGGGTGAAATACTTAGATTTTATGAAAAATCTACCGGAGATTGTCAAAATGCTGCTACTCCTTAGTTGCTTGACATATTTCAAACAAATTTTACTGGAACATCTATTCAAAATTTTGATTGATCAATCTTTTGGTGCAAATCTGAGATATGAAGAATTTACCTGAACTTGTCAAAGAGCATCTCCTCCATAACGGTATGGGTGGCAGAGTGGTTTCCGAATGATAACTGTTAGGGTTTATTAGATCACATTGAAACTTGATAGAATAGTTGGACTAGCTTTGGGGAAGAAACCTATCAAAATTGACAAATATCCAGCAACCAAGATGGCCGCCACAGATCTTGAAAATTGATGTCCGTATGATAACACCTTAACCATTTATCGGATCGCTTTGAAACTTCAGAGCATGGTTGGACTAGGACTTGTGAAAAAACCTATTAAAATTGACAATGATCCGAAATCCAAGATGGACGCCAACCACCTGTGGACATCTTGAAAATTTGTTTTCAGATGATAACTTTATTTGAAACTTCATAGCGTGGTTGGACTAGCCCTGGGGATGAAACCTATTGAAATTGACAATGATCCGAAATCCCAGATGGCCGTCAGCCTCAGGCGGCCATTTTGAAAAATTTTCTGTTATATTTCCATTGACATTTATTGGAAAGGTTTGAAACTTCATAAGAAGATTGGTCTGGCTCTGACTAAGAAATCTATATTTTCTAGCCACTGGCACTCATTGGTTTGTCATCATGGTGTGGTATTATGTGCTGTTTGCGGAGCTCTTGTTGATGGAGTTATGCACCTTTTTGACTTATGAAATAAGCAGAATATCAGTTTTTCGCACTCCTTCAAGCATGTCAAGGTATTCAACTGAGAACTGGTATGTTGCTTTATTATATGGAGTTACAGAGCAAGTTCAAGTTTCAGACATTTTCGAGTTTCAGACATTTTCGTCAATTTTTCATGGCGTTACAAAATGCCACCTTTCGTCTTAGGAAATGTGAAAAATATCAGTTATCCACACTTCCCACGCTCTTTCAAGATATTCAAATGAGAATTGGTTCATTGCTTTGTTATGAGCAGCTACAGCAGAAATTTTAGTTTCAAGCATTTCTGTAGTTTTGGATGGAGTTATGTCCCCTTTCAACTTATGAAATACAGATATATCAACAGCCCTCAAAATTTGCGTTTCGTTCGCGTGTTGGTTACGTGAAGTAAAATTACCGTGAACGAAAAAATGGTCGCGTAGGTGACAAAGCCTAGAACGGTAGTTATCTCTGATCGTGGAAAACACAAAAGTTTCAACAACTTTTTGATATGAAGCATGCTATTTATAACGGAATTTAGCATTTTCAAACATCTAAAAGATCGATAACATCTGTCTGTCAAGTTCTATAAATAAGCGACAGCGCGCATGTGTCAGAGACAAACTTCCGTTGTATTTCCGCTAGCATTACTACATAGGCCGGGAACTAGTCTCGCTACACATTATGCATCAACAATGGACTGTTCAATTATAAACCGTTGCATGCAAGTACGTGCAACCGTCGGCTGGCATGTTCCCGATGTATTATTTTATATACGCGATTGGATCCCGATATAACATAGGAAGACATGCATTGTTGAGTGAGTCTCACAGTATATTCTCCTTGAGTTTCAGTTGGCTTGTAGAGACAGCTGTTTAAGAATTTATCTGTTAAATTAAACTGTTACATTCATAGATCCTAGCTACTATGTCAGTGTGTATTTGTCCATGACACACAATAATTCAGGCCTCGAAATTCGACGGGATTCTCGTAATATTCCCGAAATTGAAAAATACGGGAATCCATCTGGATTCTCGTAAATAAACGCTTCCAAAAACGTAAACATTCCGTTCTTACAGAACGCCACGATCCCGGTTACTAGTTTCAACAATAAAAATTGTCACGAATCGGCCTAGAGGGTCTGCTAATACATCGGTAATGAGAAATGTCTCGCGTGACTGCGCAGTCGCAGTTAATAACAATCGATAATGCGCACTCGTAGTTTCTGATTGGCTTGCGGGATATCCGATTTCAATAGGCATGAATGAAAATTACTATCGTAGTAAAATTTTGATCACGTGCCTCGTCATTCATAACGAATTAATCACATGATTTATTTCAACCAATCTCTGTGCGACTCTCGCGATTAATATTGATGGCTAATGGCGAACGAAAGATTTAGTCACTGTGCCGCTTTTAAACGCAGTAAAGCAATATGTTAGCGCCCACTTTGATGGGTTATATGACCCAATATATTATTATTGGAAGGTTCTGACAGTAATACCACCCGATATTTAAGTGGTTCATTGCTTTGGAGTGACCGAGAAAACAGGACTATATATCAGGAAAACCGGTGCTTAGTAACTCTTATTTTCAGTAGTCCCGCTCGGGCGCTTGTGGACAAGTCCCAGGCACACAATGAAGAAGTTCTGTCCCTTTGCGATGAGGGAGTGAGGGCAGCAATGAGTGCTGTCAATCACTCCTATCGCTTGCTTCAGTCGGTGTGGGCTGAAGCTGGGGCAGGCCACCCTGTGCCACCTGTTGCGCTTTCTTGGGTTAATGACGGCCTTGTGCTGTCGATTGACACGTTGGCCAGGGTGAAGGCGCGTGTAACCAAGTCCAGGAGTTAGATGGTCCTTGACCATATGCGTCCGGTTACGGCTGGGTCCTTGACCATATGCGTCCGGTTACGGCTGTCAGGGAGCGTTTGCTTGGAACGCCCCTGAATGGCCCTAGCATCGTTGGTGGCCAAGCACGGGCCATCCTAGAGGACACGGCTAACATTGTGCAGAGTCGGTTAGCGGTTAACCTTCAGCTGGATCTAATGCGTCAGGCGTATGCACTAGGGGCTGTTGTGAAACCGCTAACTGGTCAACCTGCCTCCACGAAGCAGAAGAGCAAGACTCCTGCTCTTGCTGGGCCTTCTCAGCCGCCTGTGGCTAAGAAGGCGAGGAAGGTTGTGGAGGCTCCTGCCCAGCCTAGTAGTGGCCCTGATCGCCCGAGAGGCGGGAAGGGCAAGGGTAGGTCCTCCAAGGGCGGAAAGAAGGGAGTGGATCGTACCTGAGGGTATGGTAGCTCCCTTCATATCCGTCTGGACCGCGTCTGTGCGACAGAAACAGAGGTTAGACCAGTCAAGCCAAGACCAAAATGGTTCTCTCGTTAAAAGGGGGGGGGGGGAGCTGATTGCGAGCCAGACAACCGCATTAGGCGTCAATGCGCCTATAGGGGGTGGAAGGCTCATGCATTTTGGCGAGGAATGACGTCAGACAGTCTGGTCCTAGGATGGATATCCCATGGGTACATGCCAGAGTGGTGGTATTTTCCACCACAAAATGTGTCTTTGGCACTTGTCTGGACTCCCGTTCCAAGGGAGACGGACAAATTAGAAGTCATTCAAAACGAAGTGTCAGGTTTGCTTCTGAAGGGAGCAATAAAACCAGCAAACCAGAGCATGCCAAGCTTCTATTCAAACATGTTCCTTGTCCCCAAGAGCACAGGGTGGTGGTGGAGACCTGTACTCAATCTCGGGCCATTAAATTAGTTTATCCATACGCCTCGGTTTCAGATGGAAACTCCGAGACCGGTAATGGCAGGATTGAGGAAAGGAATTGGTGTGTGTCAATCCATCTGAAAGATCTGTCGACAGCCCCAATGGTTTTCACCAGAGTGGTCCTAGCGGTGACAGCGTTTCTCAGAAGAGAGAATGTGGCGCTTCACACCTACATAGTTGATTGGCTTATCAAGGCGGACACGCCAGCCAGGTTAGGAGTGGATGCTGCTCTGACTCTGAAATTACTTTCAGATCTAGGCTGGATAGTCAACAGGGAGAAATCCGAGTTTTGTCAGACTAGTATTTGAAAATCGTTAAAATTACCATCAAACCAAGTATGTGTAATCAAACTAGACATATTTAGAAGTGTTATTAGACATCTAGCTTAGGATTTAGCAATCAAACTTAAGACTTTTTAAGCTGAAATTTGTGTGAAAAATTTCTAATTTTCTGCATCCCGTACAACACCAAGTTAAATTTGCTCTAGCTTTCCTCAGAATAAAGGTGCATAATTTCTTTTGTTACTAAAGGAATCATGACATCCTATATGAATTGTATGAACAATATCATTCTGTTCTGCAAATAATTTTCTAAATTTTTTGTCAAAGATGTTGTTTGGATGTCCCGTACAACACTGGTAGAATCGACTGATTCGATCCCTAGCTTGTCGGTCCTTTTAGGTCTCCGCATGTCAAGTTAGGTCTAAGTTCTTTCTCCAGGGGCAAAAGAGGCTTTGTATGGCTTACCCCTTCCCACCAGGTTATCGACTAAATCTGGTGTTATCAATAAGTAATATAATGGTAAGTATTGATCGAAGGAGAATGACGGAATTTCAATTTTCCTTTCTCCGAGATCTAACAATACTTAACATTACATTACGGACCCTGCCTCCTAGCCCCACGGAGGCAAACCATGGGTGTTCTCTTTGGTAGCTATGCAAACAATATGAGTGTCTGGCAGGTGGGTACCCGGTTGTTGGGAACTGGGTACTTGAGAACCGGGTACCCGGTTCCAGGAGCCTGTAAACCTTTCTAAATCTAGATTTCTAGAGCCAGCTATCAGGGTAGCTGTATTATCAATGAGTAATGTAATGTTTAATACGACTCCTACAGTTTAGCTCTGATTCTTTTGAAACTTGGTAAGTGTTATAATTACCATGTGAAGGTGTGCATGTGCTATCCGTATACCTGTATGTCCATCCGTCTGTCCAAAATGTATGTATGCCCCTCTGTCGGTCCGTCTATCTCTGACAATTATACATTGTCAACGAACTCCTCCAGAGGTCTCAGTGGATTAACTTAACATTTTGTCGACAATAATAGTATCATGTGCAGATGTGCATGTGCTTTTTTCATGGCCAAAAGAATTTTCATTACAGAGTTATCACCATTTAAATATCTTAAAACCGATAATAAACTGCATTACACTTACGTGACAAAGGAATTTAGGTTTTAGGAGGAGTTGCATTATTCATTGATTATTTTTTCTAAAATATTGTTCCTTAGAATTAATGTTACATGTATGTCCACTCTTGATGTATATTTGTCTGAAATGTTTGAATCCGAGGCGCTATGCCATCTTCTGATGGCTCTTGTTTTATTTACTTAAAAAATTTCTGAGAAAATCATATGAAGACTACTGACGTGTATTAACCACTGGGCCAATTTTATTAAAACTTGACTAATCCTTTTTCACAGAAATTTGATTGCTAAATTTGTCCAGTGATCTCATTTTGTTCAGGTATGCCAGTGCCTAATAATTCCAGGTGAGCGATACAGGTCCCTTGGACCGCTTGTTAAACCTCAGCATGATACGATTGTGTGTGCACCTCACTCAGTAATTAAATTTACCACCACCATGAAAAAAGTTCATTAACACCACCATCAGCAGCAAGATCAATCAAACTGGAACTAAACTTGGTGTATGGATGCATTATATGCTGAAGGTGTGTCGAGTATGAAAACTTGTGACCTACATGTACATTTCATAGTTCACTGAACAAGCTTTTGAAAAATGTGATTTCCATTGATTTCCATTTGAAAATCACTTCCTGTTTCAAATTACCAATTCCATCAATTCAATTTATTTTCCGTTATCTCGGAAAACCACTTGTGTTCTAACTACTTGACTAAATCAATAAACTACATGTCTTGTCATGCATGTATTCATCTTGTACAGCATCCAAATTAATAGTTTATAATTGACAGTAGTAAGTAGTTTTATATATATATATATATAGATCTGTTCTTCTAACATGTTTTACCGTGTTTTCTAGGTAAACCTCATATATGGCAGATACTAAGGGACTATTGTTGATTGGATGTGATTGTCTGCTCTATTTTTACAAACTTATTGCAGCAACACCATCCATCATCATATGTCTTTATTAAGCGGCATGAGACTATTGCTATTCATACACATGTACATTCGCTGGTTGTACTGTAGAGTGTTTCAAATCTTAACATGCTACATTTGCTTATTGGTTTCCAGAAATCATATTTGTTACTATGTACATGTATATTATCACAAGGTAACAGAATGGTTTGTTTATTTTATTGTATTTTAGGCATATTAACATTGAATAATTATTAATTCAATCATCCAATTTTATGATAGAATGTAATCTTGCTCACCCATGTGACATTATTTTGGACTTATATACATAGATCAAATTCAAGATTCATTGTCATGTAGAAAATTATCCTGAATAGTGAATAAGTTACATTATTAGGTCATTTGGCTTGAAACATGGCCGCCATTGACCAACCAGAATTGAGGGATCGTTTGTTAGTGTATTTTGACTGCAAATATGAAAAGTAATTTCACAGACTTGTAATGCTTATTAGGAATGTGTTTCAATCCGATGATTGTGTCATTTACAACAATCTTTATTCCTTTATTTCAGACCAAAATGTATGCATTTTGCATCTAAATCCACTTCCTATCAAAATTTTGAGAAATTAGAACTTGGAGTTTAACATGTTTCGTAGAAAAATGCTTATTTCCAGCCAAAATGTGTATGTCAGATTTCATGTGTCTGATTAAAATACTGTTACATCTGAATGACATGAATGAGACCAGCCCATAAAGAACCAGGTCAGGCTGACCTGATTTTAATAATAAAGATCAAAGGTAAATCTTCCCATTGAAACCAATGGCAAGGACTGTAGTTTCAAGAGTTTTTCGTATGAAGTAATGAAATTTGACTTATGTTCCTTTAGGCAATATCTATTCAGGCTCATATAACGTGTCCATGTCTTCAAAAACGGTTATTATTACACCACCAACAACTAAATGTTCGATCATTACTTGCTGGATCCAACCCACCCACATTTAGCTCCAGAAAAATGTTAGCTGTACATGTATCTTTTATCCTCCGTACTTAAGAACCTCAACTCCTTTTTCCTATTCTAGACTTCTAGAATGGATAAACCCCCTTAATCTTAATGTCATACAGATGTATAGTCTAAAGAACTGTGTGACAAACCTTTGTCCTTTTCCTTTAAACGACTTCTCAAGAACCATTGGGCCGATTTCAGTTATATTTGGCAGGCAGAGCCCTTAGGGCATAGGGATCCAGGTTTGTTCAAAGGAAGCCATTTGGCTGGCGACCATTTTGGATTTTGTCTGATTTTTAGAAACCGCTTGGGAGATCAATGCAAACCTCATGAAATACGATCTAGGGAAAGAGCTGAATCAAGGGAACTTGAGAGGCCAAATGGTTCGATGGACATATTGGATGAGCAAGTTTTAGCGAAAACAACTCCAGAACCGCTGAACAGATTGGGCTGAAATTTGGCAGATATGGTTAGGGACTAAGGGCCGTGTTAGCTAAAATGAAGTTGATGCGTTGAAAAACATGGCCATCATGAACCAGTCATAATGTAGTATCTTTGGCAGCCATATTGCATATTTTTATTTGATGGATTTTGAAGTCAAAATTGGTTTTATATATTTTTTTGGGTATTCTGATGCCAAATTTGCCATTTTTGACACTGTCAGATAAATGGACCTGCATCCACCAAAATCCACTACTCCCCTGTGAAGCCAAAAATTGCAACGTATTCAACAACACTGACAAATCAAAATTCTTCACGAGCAAGCATGCATGATACCTACAGAGCAAAAATTATCAGTAATTTTCAAACCTGCAATATAGTTTACCTGTTAACCCTGCGGACAACAATATGTAGGAGAAATTCTCGAACCCGTCAAAATCAGGATCCCTGAGCAGTCATGCTCCATCACCAACCTGTACAAACACGTGAGATATGACACACCAGTATCGCATCATTTCAATAGAGCCAGGCACACCAGAAATGACATGCGGTATAGGATTATCCACATCCTATCATCAGATCCAACAGACCCAAATTCAACCATTTGGAGAAGGCAGAAAGAGTGCCACTGGATCCATACAATGGAGCCTATAGGCATCAATCTAGTGGTGTAGAAGACTTTCCTTTGGGTATCACAAGCACTACTTGGATAAATTACCATATGAACTTATACATACTGATATTGTCTAATATTTATACTATTACATGCTCCAATATATGACTGATAGAAATCACTGGCTTTCAAAAGATCTTCCGCATATTCTCAACTGTGGATTTCAGGTTTAAATAGCAACATATAATTTTTAAATTTCAGTGACTTGAGATTCAAAAGTATTCAGTCATCATATCGCTCATTTGAAGATAATGACATCCCAGAGAGTGAATTACTAGAAAATGTCGATTTGCAGAGCAAGAGAAGAATATTTGAGAAAATTTATCACTGAAATGACTGGTTTAGTTATAGATCCAGTCATTCGAGTAGTAAATTTTCAAAAAACAGTATCCTGGTTTGCAAATGGACATTTATCAAGTTCACTATAAAAGTCGTTTTGGCTGGCTTGAGTGCTTAAGACTTATGCAAGCTCACAGCGATGGGTAAAAATCTCGGTAGTAAGTTTACACTGTATGTTGTGACAGAAGGCAAAGCAATTAATGCTATACAGTAAAGAGAATCAATAATTAATTGCAATCACGTGAAAACTTTGCATACATGTAGCAGATACAGCTATGCATGTTGCAGAATGTATTGCAACTGCCAAAATGTGTGTAGCAAATGGTGATGTGATACCAGATAAATTATGCCATGATGCTAAACGTGAAATAGTTAACTAACTAGTTAACTATGGTCGACCGACCACCTGAGCTAGGTCACAAATGCTTAGTACAAAATTTGCGTAATATTCAATATGGTGGACACTTCGCTTGCCACAAATAAAAGAGCAAATACATGTAGTTCACTAAATAAATTTGGTTTGATGAAATTATACTTTCCTATTGTATGTCAATGTTCCCAACATGCCCAAGGCCCATTTCCTACCCAGTTTATCTCATGGACGCTTTTTGAAGTCTTAGGAGGGAAAATTAACCCACTTTCATAGGCTATTGAAAAGGATGACATAACGGATTAATGGTCGCGGGTACCTGGCTCCAAGTTTTTTACAATAGTAATGCAAGGGTGAATCGGGTACCAACGAGCTATATAGTTAACTATCCAGCATCCGACTGGGCATATCAAAAGCACATGTTCAGTAAACAAGCAAACTGACTAGTGACTACTGTATGGTTAGCCAGTCGAGCATGACCCTAGTTTCTGAATAATATATAATTATACACTGTAAGTTAATGTCCAAATTGGAATCAATTAACTTATATCATTCAGGACTTCTAGTATAAATAATTTGATGTTTGAGCAATAATACCAAATCTGGTCAAATTGATCCTATAGGCGTCTAGCATTTACCCTCACCCTATAAGGGGAAGACAGTTTTTGGGTCGGGTCTGTCCGTGTCCTGAGCTGTATCTCAAACACAACAGATCAGATTTGTCTCCAATTTTAGCACAATGAAGGAACTTGCTGTGCAAGATGATTTCCAGACCTTGGCCATGATCCGGATAAAAGAATCGGGGATCAGATCAAATTCTGTGTATATCTCAGAAACTATTGGCCTGTTTGGTTCAAGTTTTAACACAGAAAAGGGTCCATCCACTGTGATACCACAACTTTGTGCATGGAAAAAGTTCTGGATAATCTGAGAAAATTGTTAAAATCAGAAGGCTTTTGTAGTAAACACTTGAATGCATGACTCTGTTGCAAATTTGTTTTGATAATGTTTTCATGATCTTAAAATAATGTATTTTCATGACTATATATTAGTGTCATGACAATTGATTTACAGAACTTTCCATTTTGCAAAACATGATTTTGACTTTTCTTTTGTTGACATTTGTTTCTACAGAATTCAAGTAGAGCAAGAACTATTTTCTCCCCTGATGAGATCAGTAGGTTGGAAGAGGCATGGGATGGGGGAATGACCAGCCTCCGTGAGAAGGCGAAAGTGGACGAAATGTCAGCGGCTTTAAGCCGACCTACACAGCAGATCAAAGTGAATAAAATGAATTATGCATTAGCTATGTTAAATTGTTGAATTCTTTTATTAGTTTTTGCTTATGTTACTGCCGCTTCTCTTTCTGTTTCAATTGCAATACTGCTTGTGTTCATTTCATTGGGTTTTTTCAGCTTGTTCTTAACCTGACACTGACAGCATGGTAGTCACTCTTGGTTGATTCCTGTGACTTCCTAGTTCGGCATGTATTTTCTTGTATCCAGGAAGAGTCTTGAAACCGCCAGGACATCAAGGCAATAATTCCTATGATACACTCTGAATCGCAAGATTTCAACGACTTTAAACAGATTGAAAGCTAACTTCCCAAATCTATGTGTGTGTGGTTGAAGGTATGTAACAGTCAAACAGAATGTATTTAGATTGCTGTCCACAATGTTGCCGACAGGGACTAATGAATTAGAACAACTTTTGATTTGTCCAAGGAGTCGAATTGGCATTGTGACGTTGATTGGGATTGCGTTGCAGTCGAATGTCAAGTTTGCTCTCATCATATAAAGATTTATTGAAAATTTTGCTTAATACCCTGGGGCAGGGGGCATTTGTCCAGTAATTTTTTTTGTCTCAACTGCGTGAGATATGGTCACTAATTCTAGTGGCGACGGCCGTAAAAAGTACTTTTGGTTAAGATTGTTAGTTTCCCTAGGCTTGTAACTCAACAATGGTCATTCTGATTTCAATGAAACTTTATGGAACTGTTCTATACTATGCAAGGATGTGATCTGCACCCCAGATAATTGTTTAGATTTATAAAGTTTCGCGAACTTAATGTAGACCTCAAAAGCCTGTAAGCTCGGTACTTAATACAGGAGCATGGAGGGAGAGCGAGGCCCATGCAATAGGACGTTGGCAAAGAATTAGGTTTAAAATATTAGGTTTTTAATGGACATTTAATTCATCAAGGACTTAACCGATCTTGATAAAACTTTACAGATTTGATCGATACCATCATTGCATCTAGTCTTCATCATACAGTAATTTAACTGATTTTCAAATTTTTTCCATGTTTTTACTGCATCTGGACTTGGCTTATTTTAAAACAAGAATTAGTTAAATATTTAAGTTTTTAAATGAACATTTACTGGTAATTCATAAAGGTCTTATGTGATATCAATAAAACATTACAGATTTGTTCAATGCCATGATTGCATCCAGACTCCATCATAATGACAATGAATTTTCAAATTGATTACATATTTTTACCTGGTTTGGACTTAGTGTATTGTGGACCAAAAATTAAAATGTTAGTTTTTCAATGATCTTTTAATTTATCAAGGGCGTATCCAATCCAAACAAAACTTTACAGATTTGTTATATCATCATTGATCATAATTGCATGCAGTTTGCAGCAGTATTAAACAATTTTAAGGTTTTTTCAATACTTTTACATTGTTTGAACTGTGTGATTTGGTCAACTTTTCAAGAATTGGAACAATAGTATAGTTTCTCAATAGACATTTGATTCATCAAACTTGTACATGTATGCTATTTTCAGGCCTGCACAAATTGTGTAACCCATTTTTTCATTGCGCAAATATTTTTAGCGCAAGTCTTTAGGGGTTACGCAGTTTTCTTTACTTTGTACAAATATATGTAAAAAGGTTGCGCAAACCCAAATAGGTTAGTTAAAATAAATTTGCATACGCCAAATATGGTTTTCGCACATTTTCAATTTATGCAGATTTTAATAAATCCTTATTTCGCGGCACTGCCACACATGACAACCACATGTGTGAAATGTGGAAAAGCTTAAGGGCTTGACACGTGGGACACAAATCCACTTACATGTAGCATGTTTAGTTGTATTGAAAATATTATACAACAATGGTTTTTCTGATTTTAGTGATACTTTCCAAAGCCATTCTATGCCGAGGTACAATTTGCATCATTACAAATTGATTTTGGGGAATTTTGCCTACTTTTTCCATGCCTTTAAAACATAGAATATTTCTCCTTCGATCAATACTCACCATTCTGTTACTTCTGATATATAGCTGGCCCTGACAGCGGCTCTAGGATTATAGACTTAGAAAGCTTTACCGACTTCTGGGAACCGGGTACTCGGCTCCCAACTGCCGAGTACCCATTTACCATAGAGCTCATTCTTGTCAGCATAGCAACAAGAGCAATACATGCTTTCTGCAGGGAGAGGATTTTAGTGTCTTTTGTTAAAGAAATCTAAGTCTTTGTCTGTAAAGTGATAGTTTGTGCGTTCTTGAAGGATTTAACTGGATACTATGGAGAATACCGCCGATGATAACCAGGTTGTATCATTCCTTATTATCCATAGTTAAAAGACTTAGGTCTCTAAATTTCGCTGTGTCGCATGTCCTAATTTCTGTCCCCAAAGAATCTGGGACGTGTGCTAACAACGATATATGCCAGACGATCGCCTTCTTTAACCCCAACAGGCGATCGGCAGATATGAAAATAGGTGTTTGCTACGGTATTTCTAACACGTGTACCCACCCACCATTCTTCTACCGAAGGTATTGGTGAAGGTCAGGGAGGAACCGTGTCTGGTCCTGCTAATAGCGCCGTATTGGCCGAGCAGGGCGTGGTTCACGGATCTTCTAGATCTGCTGGTGGAAAATCCTGTGCAGTTGCCCGAGATTCCGAACATAATCTCCCAGGCCAAGGGACGCTTCCTACACGAGCATCCCGAAATGTTCAAATTGACTGCGTGGATGTTATCAAACAACGTTCCACGTCGGAAGGCTTTTCTCGACAGGCTGCTGATTTCATCGCGGCTGCGAGAAGGAGGTCACCCTTCAAGTCATATAACAACAAGGTTAACAGATTTGCAGACTGGTGTGAAGAAAAGGGTATTGATACCTTTCAATCCACTATTCAGCAAATAGCAGACTTTCTCTGTGAGCTGTTCTTTTCAGGACTAGCTCCCGTCACAATTGCTGGATACAAGTCTTTGGCATCAGTTATCCCTTGTCTAGCCAACAGGGATAGTCCAGAGGTGGCCCAGTTAAATGTGATGGTGAAGGGAATGAGCAATCTCCGACCGAGACAACCGGTAGTCATTCCAGCCTGGAGTCTATCTTTAGTGCTTAATGTACTGGCCAAGCACCCTTTCGAACCATTGCGTTCGGCTAGTCTAAAGCATTTGACTCTAAAGGCGGTCTTTCTATTGGCAGCTTCCTCAGCTAGAAGGCGCAGTGAGATCCATGCGCTTTCGGCAGAGAGGGACCGATTTATTGTCTCTGGAGAGGGTCTGCGTCTTCTGCCAAGAGCAGAGTTTATGTCAAAGAACCAATCTTTGAGATATCCCGGCAAACCGATCATTATACCGAGGTTAACTAGGTTTGATCGTGATGCCAGTGTCTGGTGCCCAGTCCGTGCTTTGACTAAGTACAAGAAACGGACTGACTCGTTACGGTCGAACGATAGACATCTGTGGATCTGCCATAAGAAGCCTTATGGCGCCGCATCCATGGATACTATCTCTCGTTGGGTGGTCGAATGCATTCAGACTACTCACGAGATGGCGACTGGGCACCAGGTGCAAGGTGTAAGGGCACACGATGTCAGAGGAATAGCCGCCTCGCCCGCCCTTTACAATGGTGTTCCGTTAGAGGACATCATGGCCGTTGCACAATGGCACTGTGAGTCCCCATTTACGGATTACTATATGAGGGATGTGTCAGACTCAGCCAATCCACTCGCTTTAGCTGTTTTGAAACGATAGTTAGTGACCACACTGCTCTTCACCCTTTTTTCACTTTGGTAAGAAAAGAACCTAAAGCAGTCATGGTCAAGCGAGAGGATGACAACCAGATTGTGTCACTGATGGCCGGACCAGTGAATGGTTGGAGGCGGTACGTCTGGAGTCCAATTATCATACGGTAATTCAATAGTGAGAGTTTTTTGTATTATGGATATATGTCATGTTCATTCATCATATATATTCATGCTCATTCCCAGACTAATACATGGAATATGCAGGGAGCAGTTAACCCTCTAGGCATATTTGTGTTTTCAGGCGAGATACATGTTCGTGAGTTCTCTCCCTTTTCTTAGGTTGGAAAAAGGGGGGGGGTGTGGGCCGGTGATGTGAATGTGATTCGGTCTCGTGAACTTGACGGTCCTTTTAGGGCTCTGTTAGTCAAGTTTGAAGTCTAAAATCTTTCTCCAAGGGGCAAAATTAGCATTTATGGCTTGCCCCTTCCCACCAGGTTACTGACCAAATCTGGTGTATATCAGAAGTAACAGAATGGTGAGTATTGATCGAAGGAGAATGAAGGAAATTTCAATTTCCCTTTCTCCGAGATCTAACAATACTCACCATTCTGTTACTGACCCAGCCTCCCAGCCCCACGGAGGCAAGCCATAGTTTTCTCTTGTTTGTAGGCTATGCAAACAATATGAGCTCTATGGTAAACGGGTACTCGGCAGTTGGGAGCCGAGTACCTGGTTCCCAGGAGTCGGTAAAGCTTTCTAAGTCTATAATCCTAGAGCCGCTGTCACGGCCAGCTGTATATCAGAAGTAACAGAATGGTGAGTATTGTTAGATCTCGGAGAAAGGGAAATCGAAATTTCCTTCATTTTATGCCTTTACCCGCGTCGTTAGGTGCCAGTGCTGCGATTCTCATAACGGTCCTTTTTGGGGTATATACTCCCAAAATGCAGCTTGGGACCCTCAAAAGTAATGGCAGTGGGTCCCATGGGACCCCTGAAAATCTTGTATGATTTAAAAATATTTATTAATTTTGTATGTTTTTATGCCCGTGTCATTACAAAGACTTATGCCAATACTAGGGTCAAAGTTTCAAAGTTTCAAATGCAACCGCGTTCAGCAATATTGTTAAAAATTGCCTATGTATCAGACGTATTAACATTATAGAACTGCATTTTGCTTCTAGGACTGGATTGGTAATAGACATAAAAAGCAAAAGATATCAGGAGGCGGACCAAATGCAGAGAAGCGTCGAACAACAGCATATGACATCCGACCCAATGCGTATAACATGTTTTGTAGAGGAAAGACCATTGGTGAGAATACTGTATACAAATCCTTAAATGATATTGGCTATAGCACTTTGGTTAAATAAAAGATTGCAATTATTTTTTAAATTGTGAATTTATATGATGAGAAAATACCCTGTAGCAGTAGTGAGACTATGGGGTTGTACCTTTTCCGGAAGCATACTCTCATTTGTGTTAACGATTTTGACAATGGTGGCATTGGTGTCCACTCTGGTCAAGTTTTTTCGAAACAACATTTACATCAACAATGGGTTATCAGATTTAAATAAAATTTCACACTAAACTATGGTTAGAACTCTATCAAAATTTTATTGATTTGAGATTTTACCAAACTTTTAGAATGTTGACCGTAGACTATTTTCTGGGTCCATGTTAGGTTTTTTGCTGCAGTTAGTTTTTTGTCTCGCCCTCCCACTAACGCCCTTGTATCAAGTCCCGTGCTTGCATGCTTTTGATGTCTGCGCTAAGTTCGCTATTTTTAGATTTATAGCGAGATTGAAGTAGGCAGAAATCTGATTGGCTACCTGAAAACCGGCAGTCAACATAGCGAGAAATCATGAGTTTGCAAGTACGGCCTCAGGTTTTTGTCAGGTTTTTGTGTCGCCTGCGAAGCAGAAAGCTTGACATATGTCTCACTCCTGACGGAGACGACGGCGTCAACAATGTTAAGTTTTTGCGTTTAGCAAAACTTCTCAGCTTATATTTCAGGATCAATTAATCCTATTGCAACAAAACTTGACTATGTGGTTGCCTATGCTGTTAGGAAGCAGTCTGATGATACTGAGGTCACAAGGCCAAAACTGTTTTTTCAATGTTAAGTTTTTGCGTTTAACAAAACTTCAGTTTATTTTTCGGGATTGATTAATCATATTGGAACTAAACTTGGATACATTGTTACCTATAATTTTAGGAAGCGGCATGGTGACACTGAAGTCACAACGGTGAAGGTCAATGTCATTCTGACCTCTACAAATCTTTCTTATCTTTCAATTTTAAGTTTTTAGGCTTAGCAAATCTTATGTTATAATTCTGGATTGGTTAACCCTAATATAATACAACTTGGATACATGGTTGCTTATGCCAAGAGGATACAGGATGGTGATGATGTTGGTCACCAGGATAACGGTCAAGGCCATTCTAACCTTGCTAGCTTACCTCTGCTTTTTCAACTTTAAGACTTTCCATTCAGTAAATCATTTATATTTCGGGATTGGTTAATCCTATTGGAACTAAACTTGAATACATGGTTACCTATATTGCTATAACAATGAGGTTACAAGGTCATAGATCAATGCCACTTAGACAAGCAGGAGACAGGCAAGGCATTTAATTCCGTGGAATTCTTGTTTTAAAATAACATTTACATCAACCATTTTTTTGTGTTTCCAGCGTCAACTTGGACAACTTTATGCCTTCTGGATAAGGATTTTTGCTGCGGTTGATGTTTTTAGAGATGGCAATTTAGTCCACAAATAATTATTGTCAAAATCCTTTTTGAAATTGCATTTCAAATGATAAATACATGTAATTTTCGTTAAATATACTCTCACTAGAAAGATATAATTTGATAATACATCATAGCGGTGAGACATATCAGGAGTCAGCGTTCTTGTATTTCTATTACATTGCTTTTAGAACCGTCATCATCCCGTCAATCCTTTATTGAGTGGTCACAGGAATGGAATGGCCTGAGTGACGCCCAAAAAGAAGGATACAAGGTGAAGGCCGAAGCTGCGCAAACAGATCCTGGTGATGTGCTGAATAAGCGAAAGCTTAAGGCACATTATCTGAAGTTGGTGAGCCTGCATGTAAGTAATAATTTATTCGCTGTATCATCTTTGTAGGTTTGTGGCTTTTTTGTTCCTGTTTAATATAAACCATTTGCCTTATTATATTAACCTGCTCTAGATCTGCATTTCAGTTACAGTACAGTCAGTGGTTAGGCTAGTGTTTTATCTTGAACCTATCTTCTTATACTTTCC
>JAVVLW010003894.1:0-23000 GCA_034401795.1 Chaetoderma sp. LZ-2023a
TAATACCATTATCTCACACCCATCATTTAGCTTCTAGGGAGATATTGGCGTGCTTCTACGGTCTAATTTCTGTTCCTTAATCATCTATCATGATAATGCATGTTACAGGGCCACTACTGGGTCAATACAGGCCCATAACATGCATTATTAAAGTAAGGCCAGTCATGAGGCATATTGGCTTGCTATTGCCCTTTGAAATCACCTTTGTTGACTGTTCCAGTTTTATTTCCGTTTTCTATTGTTCTTTCATCTTGTAAATGTTTCTCTTCTTTTTTTCTTCAGGATCATATGGTGAATAGGACAGTTATCTGGTTGAGATTTCATGAAAATGATGGTTCTGTAATTCTATCTTCTGCACTATTTTATTAACCCCTACCATTCTATGTCAAATTTTTTAATTTTCAAATTAAATTAAAAGAACTGGTGTTCTTGTCTCAACAGATTTGGTGGAAGATGTTGCTGTCATAGATAGCAACATCATCTACCAAACCAAAGTTGTTAACAAATGTACACCAGTTTCTATTAGTAGAAGTAGAACAGTACCAGTTTTCCAGGCTATTGGCACATTAAAAGATAGACTATTGACATCAGAGTGGTAAGGGTTAAATCTGATGCGCTTGATGTAAATCTACTGTACAAAAACGGTAGGGTGGTCTCGGCGGTGGTTTACAATCTCTGATTACTCCTGTTCATAATGTTATTTATCAAGCATCAAGTCTTCGACAATGATGGTAAGTAAGTGATAACTAGATTGCTTGGTCGATGACGCATTATAGCAAATCCCCATGCTCACCACTTTGACCTCTTTACCCATCCCATCCCTGGTGGGCGTATCCTCTGCACTCCATAATCACATACCAAATTTGTTTGAATTAGTTTCCTTACACAGAGACTGGAGTGGAAGTCTGGATGTCATCAGAGGAAGTGATCTGTGAGAGCAGGAGTTAAAATTAACATGAGCCAGAGGCTAGTAAAAATTGACCAGGGTTAGTACAATGACCAGCGCAATGGTAACAATTTCATTTGTCAACCCTTTAATGGTCATGGTGGCCATAGAATGCCTCTGCTGTGATCTTAAGAAATGTTGATTAGCAGAGCAAGACTTTGAAAATTTACCACTAGAATGCTCAGTAATTGAGCCAGTCATTCCAGTTGTAAAATTTCAAAAATAGTCTTCCCTTGGTCTGTATAGAAATTTGAAGGGCTAAAGTAGAATCTAGTAATCACTAGTCCTATCTGAATGTAGTGGCTCATTTGGCTTAATTTCAATTCATGGAGAGGGTGTCAACTGGTGAGCGAGAGTGGTCTATGAAAAATCCAGAAATCTAGATAAATCTGGAAGACTCCAATCTCTGCTTACAATAAATTTCCTTGACCTTTTAACCCCCTCTCCAACCCAAAGAAATAAATGTCAGGCAATCCACAATTATATGGGCAACCCACATACCAAATTTCTTTGAATTCCACACAACAGTTTGGGAGTAAAGTATGACACATTTTTTGGGGATATTTGAACTTTGGACCCCACCCCCTGACCTCCAGTGGGCGGGGCCAAATCTAAATGTTGTCTTGCAAAGCACAATCATATGGGTAACCGGCATACCAAATTTGGTTGAAATCGACCCAACTGTTTGGGAGGAGATAGCATGATGGACGTACAGATAAGTGGATGGAGGCAATTATATCCCCATCTTTTCGAAACATGGAGATAATGAATGAACTCTAGGAGACAAGGTAGATATGGGGATAATGAATGGACTCAAAGAGACAAGGTAGGTAGGTATAATTAATTCAAAGTCATCACACTAAAATGTAATTTTCTTTTTTATTGAGAAATTAGGCTACCACCATCATTTGCCATGCCACATTGTTTTCGGGACTTGTCAGGAAAGGGTTAAACATAGTAAAAACTGGAATTGACAAAAGGAAGGACAAAGCAGAAATTTTAATTTTCTAATGGATGGATCTACTTTTAGCTATGCCCCGCCCATCTCTACATAAGCTCCGTCGATGATTTGCGCATGTTGGGATGAGTTTATATACTTTGAATCCTGAATTCCAAATGTCATGGTAACCATAGATACCGCTAACCTGGTGAATATTTTGAAACCAATTTCAAGTACTTTGATTTGACTGAAAGCTGTTGCTGCCCAACTCACCAGGTCAGCAAAGGCAAGCTAATTCTAAAATATTCACCAGCTTTCCTTTATAAATTAAAAAATTTCCCCCCATTAAAATGAGATATGGGCAATTCATCTCTTACCTTGATCTTGTGCACGTTACATTGTGTAGATTTCACTCTGCTGTCGCAGCTACTCACATAACAAATTCAGTTGATGTTTTGCCCCTCGCCCATCAGCCCCTTCCGACCCAAGCAGTGTCACAGCCTAATGTATTACGTTGTCTCACATTCTACAACCATATGGCCATGATATGGTAAATCACCAGATTTGGTTATATTCCTTTAACTTTGACAGTCTTCCATCAACCCTCCCCCCCCTCTGAGAATGGAGCCTAGTGTAAATGGTGTCTCCCAAACCACAAGCATATCGGTAATTTACACAATAATTTTGATTGAATTCTACCAAAAGCTTTCTGAGGAGCTGGATGGACAGACAGATAGATGGAGGTGATTGTAATATCCCTGCAGTTTTTTCAAAACATGTGGGTATAATTAAGAGATTAAATTTAATTTATTGATATTTGATTCAAATCCCACCCAATCTCAAATGATACATAGAGCTTATGTGAGATATACATTAGCTGAGCCCTCAGGAATACGGTTGATAACAGTCGGCAGTCGATCCAGAACAGCCGCCGGCATAGCTGTCAGCCATTGATGTGTGTAGTAGCTGATCATGTTTCGAACGTACATCATCATGTTTTAGTTCAAATATACTGTTTCCCTACAGAAAATAGATTATAGAGTAACACAGGTCATCAAATTTTTATTTTTATAAAATCCATGTTAGTAAATCCATTAGCTGTAGCAGGAAAAACTGAGTCCGTTTAGCAGCCATCGGCCATCAGTCACCTGCAAAAAATAGGATGGATAAGTTAGAAATATACAAGTTCTAGAAGTGTTATATTAAGACTTTAACAATCAAATTTTTTCATGAAAATTTAAATTTTCTCATAGACAATTCCCATATGCAGGCCAAGAGCCAGTCATTCCAGTGATACATTAAGAAAAATAATCTTACTTTGGTCGGAAAATTTACATTTTCCTTGACAACTGCAGCAGTTTTGGTCTGACTCAAATGTTAAATGGTTAACAATATACATGTACGGCGCAAGGTCATAGGGATATATAGTCCGAGTCTGCTCTGACTCAACCCGCCCCAGTGACAGATAATTGGACGGACTGACAGGGATTTACTGGTAAACATTATGACCCGACAACGGGTGTTAAGGTCATACACCGCCCTCAGATTTTAGCGCAGAAATGAAATGAATAATATAATAAATGGTGGGCATATATCGTCCAAGGAGAGAGTATGACTACTAATTACTGGATTAACCTTTTCAATCGACAAGAGCAAATAATAAATTTGCTACGAATGTTTCAAAATTCTGTTGAATATTTTGAAACTAATTAAACTGGCTACGGCAGCACCAGCTTCACATTGGATTCAAAATATTCAACATCTTACATTTATAATGACTGTAAATGTGAAGTTCTGGAATTTCAGGTTCAAATGTGACAATTGTTTTTGATTTTGGGCACACAAGTTTATTTCAGAGCCCCGGTTTCTCTATATCATTGATCAGAGGATACTGGCCACACAGTAAATGGTGATAGAATGTTTGTAACCAGGGCAATAGTGAAATATTTGTTTTCTAAGGAATTATTAGTAAGTTCCAGTCATCAATGATTATTAGTAAATGTGCTGTTACTTGTAAGTTTTCAGTTACTCAATGACTAATTTAACCAAGAAAGTTATGGGGGCGGAGCCAAATGTAAATGCCCTCTTGCACTCCATAATCACCTACCAAATTTGTTTGAATTCCAACCACTGAATTTGGAAGAGTTGCATAACACAGACTGGTGTGGATTGTTGTGGAAAATCTGGATGTCATAAGGGGAAATGATCTGTGAAAGCAGGAGTTAAAAATTAACATGAGCCCAGAGGCTAGTAGAAATTGACCAGGACTAGTACGATTTGTAACTGACCAGCCTGATGGTAACAATTTGATACGTCAATGGTCAAGGTGGCCAAAAAATGCCATTGCTGTGATCGAGCCAGTCATTCAGTGTTAAAATTTCAAAGATAGTCTTCCCTTGGTCTGCAAAGAAAATTTCAAGGGCTAAAGTAGAATCTAGTAATCCTGCTAGAGACATGTAGTGGCTCATTTGGCTTAATTTCAGTTCAAGGAGAGGGTGTGCGAGAGTGGTCAGAAATATGAAAAATCTGGAAATCCAGATAAATTTGTTAGACTCCAATCTTTACAATCAATTTCTTGATCTTTTAAACAGCCCCCCCCCCCCCCCTCCCCCTCTGGTGGAGACAGGAAATTCACAATTATATGGCAACCCACATATCAAATTCCTTTGAATTCCACACAACGAGGAGTTAGCGTGACGGACAGTTTTTCGGATATTTGTCCTTTGGACCCCCCCCCCCCTGACCCACAGAGGGTGAAACCAAATCTAAATGTGGTCTTACAAAGCTCAATCATGGGTAACCCACATACCAAATTGGTTGAATTCCACCCACCTGTTTGGGAGGGGATAGCATGATGGGCCGACAGACGGGTAGATGGAGGTGATTATATCGCCATTTTTTCAAAACATGGGGATCATGAAAGGACCCAAGGCGATAAGATACAGGTAGGTAATTAATTCAAAATCTTTATACAAAAATGTAAATATCTTTTGGATTCAGAAATTAGGCTACCACCATCATTGGCCACGGCACATTGTTTCCAGGATTTGTCGTTGAAAGTGTTAAACATAGCAAAGACAGGGCTTGACAAGTGGACATGGCAGAAATTTAGATTTTCTAATAGATGAATCCACTTTTAGCTCTGCCCCATCTCTAGGTAAGCTCCATCCATGACTTGCGTGTGTTGGAATCAGTTTATACACTTTGAATCCTAAATTCCCAATTCCATGATAACTATAGATACAGCTAACATATTAAATATTTTGAAATTAATTTGACTGGGGTCTGTTTTCAGCTATTCAACAGAATGTTTATTAAATGGTAAGGACATACAATTAGTACAACTGACAGACATTCAAATGTTCATGATGGACTTAGCTACGTCATCCAATAGATATTTTGATTGTGACATCAGCCTACATGTGATGTAATTCATTATAATGTCATATACTTGGGTGACAGATTGGATTCATCTATTATTTAACCCTTTCTCATTTTCACCGACAAATCCCTAAAAAGTATGATGCTTACAATATAAAATTTATTCTATTGAATATTTTGAAATTAATTTGACTGAAAGCCATTGCTGCCTAAGGCAGTTTGCAGTCAAACTAATTTATAAATATTCACCAGTTTTCCTTTATGGTATCATTAAAATGAGATATAGGGAATTCATCGGGAAAAGGGTTAATCTTACCTTGCTCGTGTGCAGATTTATGTTGTATATTTCACTGCCGTCGAATCATATTTGCTGCACATCATTCTTGGCTGATTCATTGTGATGGCGCCTAGTGTATACAGTGTCTCCGAATCCATAATCATGTCAGTAATTTACATTAACAATTTTGACTGAATTCTACCAAAAGCTTTTGGAGATGGATGGATAGACAGATGAATGGAGGCAATTGCAATATCCCAGCAGTCTTATTTTACACATATCACCAAATTTTTCTCTTTATAAAATCCATGTTAGTAAATCCATCAGCCTACTTAGCAGCCATTGTCCGCTCACCTGAAAAAAATAGGAACAATAAGTTAGAAATAGGCAAATTCTAAGAGTTATATTAAGACTTTCACAATCAAATTTTTTCATGAAAATTTCCATTTTCTCATAGACAATGCCCATATGCAGACCAAGAGCCAGTCATTCCAGAGATACATTTTCAAAAATAATCTTACATGTACTTTGGTCGGAAAATTGACATTTTCCTAGACAACTGCAGCAGATTTGGTCTGACTCAAATGTTAGATGGTTAACAATATACATGTACGGCGCAAGGTCATAATGATATTATATATAGTCCGAGTCTGCTCTGACTCAACCCGCCCCTGTGACAGATATTTGGACAGACTGACAGTCTGTCCAAATATATATCACAGGGGCAGGTTGAGTCAGAGCAGACTCATTTCACATCAAGAGTATACTTACCTCCCTAATACTTTTGATATTGCTAAATATTGGCTTTCACTCAATAAACACTCAGATTAAAACAGTTAGGTGCCCCTACTGGGCAGGGAGTCAGAGCGTAGTCTGGCGGATGCCAGCCCCACCACCGCGCATGCGCAGACTAGCACTTCCTCTTTGCTAATTTATTGGCTGAGAGTGTACACATGCTTTTGTGTTAAGAACTTTCTATACTCTTTTCGAAGTTTTTTGAGACTGTTTGTTAGAAGTTTATCCCTGAGAAAGATGGCAGAGAGAGTAACTTCGCCACAGGAGGGCCTTGGACCTTTAAATCAGGTGACTTCTAGTAAAATTAGCGAGTTTTGTCCCGTTGTAATGTGTTTCCGGGACTCGCGCTAAACGTGATAAGCGCCTTGATTAGTTGGTTTATTTCAACTAGGTGCTATATAAGACTAATCTCTCTTTGTGTTTATGTCCACAGGTCTGTGTGAAGAAATATAATGGACATGACATCAGCAGAGGGTTTGTGTCTCTCCACCATGGTTCCATTTCCTACTAATACTGTTAGGTTATCTAACCAAAAATTCTATGTCCAGTGAGTTGGAGGCCTATTATAAAGGTCTTCTCACTTTGCCCTCTTGATCCAATTCCTTCCCCTAGAGGTGGAGAGAGTTAAGAGGCGTTCAGTGGTGGAGTGCTCCAGTTCATCAGGTTGGATGGTTTGTCTAGACAAGGTGTCAGGTATCTAATTATTGATATGAGGTGATGTTAATTATTTAGAGGAAAGGGAGATAATTAACTCTATTTGCCATTGTTATCAGTATATATCTGATGCTTGTGTAGTCGAAATGTCCATTCTGCACATGTTCTGGTTAGAGATACAATTCGTCCTTGCACTGGGATGTTTGTTGGGGATCGATTTTTTCCTGTCATAGGATTAATGACGTCATAATCAGCCTTGCTCTTTATTAACAATTAAAGTTGTCCGAAGCTGGTTTTCTGATAAATTATGATCTTTATGATCATTTTCCTTCTCTTGAGTTGGTGAGTTTTCTAAGCTTAACTAGTTTGCTCATACTCCTCGTCCTTTGGCCTTTTTCAGAGACCTGGTTGTGCGTCCTGTGGACGATTTTTGAGGGATAAGTTTGGCCCTCATCTCTGTTTTCAGTGTAGCCCCTGTGGTCCCTTGCTTAATTGCGAGATATGTAAGCACTGGGGGGGGCGAGCTAATGTCCGAATTCTTGTGCTTGCAGGCGAAGGACAAGGTGGAGGAGGAGAAGAAGAAGCTGAAAAAAGAGGGTGTAAGTAAGAAGGGTGAGAGGAAGGCCTCGTCCGCGGTGGACATGGAGGCCTTCCGGACCGAGATGTTGGGAGAGATGAGGAGGACAATCAAGGATTTGGTTCCAGAGTTGCTTCGTGGCATGCTTCCTGGACCAAATCCTTTATTGACCTCATCATCTGCTTCGGAGCAGGTAATCCCCACCTCTGAATCAACGTTCCTTAGTACGCTTCGGTCGTCGCTGGAACCCGCGGGCTGCTTATCAGTCCAGGGGTATCCGCACACCGCGGGTGCCAGTACCTCGTATGGCACCTTCCCTGGCCAGTCCGGGTTAGCTCTCTTTGCTGACCCGGAGTCTAATCTGTCTGGCCAGGAGGATGAGGATTACCTGTTGGGGTCGCCGTCTGAAGACGTGGCCATGGATTATGACGTCTGTCCACCCCTCGCGGGGAATACAGGCGCCTTTTTCCACGGTTCTACTCTCCCAGGGGTAGAATCCACGGTTCAGACTGTGGCCCTGGGCGCTGAAGGCCAGCGGTACCGCATACCTCGGCTTGCCGAGAGTGTCGCTGGTGCTGGCCGGGGCCGTGGTGGGGCGGTATATGCCCCGCGCTCTACCACGGCGCCTGCTCCTGGTCAAACCAGTGATATTAGCATGCCGGTATTGTCAGGCCCGCATGTTCTCCCTGGCTTGCCAGGGATATCAGCGTACCCGCCGTCAAGCTCTGTTGCTTGCGCTCAGGAGGAAGACGAAGGCCCCCGTCTTGTAGAGCGCTCGCAGCTAGCCACGGAGGAGGATTGGTCTGACGCTTGCCAGTGGTTGGTGAGTATTAGACCAGATCTGCCCGTGGAGCAGTCGGCTAGCCAGCGTGAGCACAGGCCGTGGTTAGCTGGTAAGCCTACTGCTAACGCTATGCCTTCTCTGCCGCTGGCAGAGCATGTCGTTGACATGTTCGAGGCGGCGGAGACGTCCATTAAGTCGAGTGGACGTCTCGCTAAGGCCCCGCGCGAGGTGGCCAGGCGTTGCCGCATCGTGCCCCTGGACTACCAGCGGTACGGTGTGGTACCGAAGCCGAGCGTGGATGACCGCGCGGCTTTGGGTGAGGATGCGCGGCCAGGCTCCAGTTCTGACACGGGAGTCTTGTGTTCGAACGCGTTGCGTTCAGCAAATGCCGCGTTGCGTGATGCGGAGGAGAGTGGGAGGGATTCGATTGCCGCTCTGTCCCACGTCTCCCAGCTGTTACAAGGGGTAGTAACAGCATCCGCATCGCGCCAGCCAAGTCCGGTCACAGTCCAGCGAGCCATCCAGGATGGCATCAACCTGGCTCTGGACTGTATGACGCGGGCGGTGACCAGGAGTGTCCGGGCAAGGCGCACTTTTGCATTGGATAATCTGTGCCCGTCCCAGGACCTCTACAATAGGCTACTACGTACGCCTATGACAGGTCCTGGTCTCTTTGGAGGTGAGGGGTGTAGGCACCTCCAGGAGACGGTTACGCTGGTCAATAACCAGAGGGCGCTGCACGAGCAGTTTGAGGTGCTTCGTCGTGCCAACGTTCGCGCCGCACCCCCTGCGTATCGTCCCCTGCAGGCTCGAGGTGGTAGTGGCCAGGTCAGAGGCCAACCACCATCGCAGCGCCGGCCTCGGCCGCGTGCGATTTGGCCAGCAGCGAGGGAGCGCAGGCTCCTCAGGCGCAGTCAGCCAGGCAGCCGCCCGTGCACCGAGGCGCGCGAGGATCTGGGCGGGGTAATCGTTCCTGATGGGACGGTTACCGCGGTGAGAACCGCGCCGGTGTTTCTGGCAAAGGAGACAGTGCCGCTCTTGCACTCCTTATGTCCACCTCTATCCCTAGGTGGACCGGTGGGAGGCCGGTTAGCCGACCACATGCAAGAGTGGGAACGGTTAACTCAGGACCGTTTAGTCTTGCGATGGCTTTCAGTCGGGTATCATCCCGATTGGATGACAGGCCCGCCATCGCGACTGTCTCTAGTGCCGATCTGGACTCCAAATCCGAGAGATCCAGATCAAAGGTTGTGTATCGAGGAAGAAATAAATTCCCTCATACAAAAAGGAGCTATTCAGCCGGCACAGAGGTGTCCGGGCTTCTATTCAACCCTGTTCTTAGTAACAAAGAACACCGGAGGTTGGAGACCAATTCTCAACCTCAAGCCATTGAACAAGTTCATAGAGACGCCCAGTTTCAAGATGGAAACTGTGCGCTCGGTGTTGGCGGGGTTAGAGAGGGGAATGTGGACAGCGTCGATAGATTTGAAGGACGCTTATTTCCACATCCCCATACACAGGAGTTTCCGTCGCTTCCTGAGATTTGCATTCCAGGGCAGACAGTGGGAATTCAGGGTGCTACCCTTCGGAATTTCCACGGCTCCTCGGGTTTTCACCCGTGTGGTTCTTGCGATCACCGCATACCTCCGCAGGAGAAGCATAGCAGTCCACACGTACATAGACGACTGGCTGTTGAAAGCGCACACCCGGGAAAGTTTATCGGCCAGTCTGGAGATTGTTTTGAAAACTCTCACAGACTTAGGCTGGATGATCAATTTCCCAAAATCAGAGCTGATTCCATCCCAGAAGTTTGTTTACCTGGGGATGTTCTTCGATCTAGAGACAGGATATGTTTATCCTACTCAGGAGAGAGTTCAGAAACTCATCTCATTAATTCAGTCAGTGTGCGACAGTCGTCATGTCCTGGCACGGGTTTACTTGAGAATGCTGGGGTTGATGGTTTCATTGGAACCAGTCATTCCTCAGGCCGCCTTACGCAGGCGGCCGATCCAGTTATTTCTCATGACACAATGGACCCAGAGTACAGGTTCGCTGGACTCGAATGTGTCAGTGTTGGCGCCTCTGATTCATCACCTGCAATGGTGGTTGGACACAGAGAATCTCTTGGTGGGGGTTATGCTAACCCCTCCCCACCCTCAGGTGACTGTGTATACAGATTTCATCGATGGAGGGCTGGGGAGCTTGCCTGGAAGAGTCTACGATATCAGGGCTTTGGAATCTGGAACAGTCAAAGGAACATATAAATCTACTGGAGCTAAGAGCAGTAGTCCTGGGCCTGGAACATTTCTTACAGAAAGTTCAGGGCAAGATTGTTCTTATTCGTTCAGACAACTCAACAGTTGTGACTTACATAAACCGCCAGGGCGGAACGAAGTCGCCCAGTCTCTGTATGATGACATGGAGACTGCTTTGTTGGTGTCTGGGTCACCAGATTACCTTGAAAGCAGTTCATATTCCGGGAAGGTTAAATCTGCTAGCTGACTCATTGAGCCGAAGGATGAGTGTTTTACCCACGGAATGGCAACTAAATCAATGTGTGGCGGATCGTCTGTTCGACCATTGGGGGAAACCCAACATCGATTTGTTCGCAACGAAGAAGAATGCGAAGATGACGACGTACGTCTCTCCGATTCCGGATCCAAGCGCTTTCGCAACAGATGCGTTAGCTATCAGCTGGGGGAGAATGTATGCATACGCATTCCCTCCAGCAATACTGATTCCAAAAATTCTTCAGAAAATCAGACAAGAGGAATGCCAAGTGCTTCTGATCGCCCCGGATTGGCCAAGCCGATCATGGTATACGGATCTGCTGGACCTTCTGGTCTGCAATCCGGTTCCTCTGCCTCTGATGGACGATATTATCTTCCAGGGCAAGGCCCTTCACAACAATCCGTCAATGTTCAGATTGACTGCGTGGATGTTGTCAAGGAATCTAGAATTAAGGAGGGCTTTTCTGAGCAAGCAGCCATGTTTATGGCCAAAGCCAGGAGGGGGTCAACCTCCAGAGCATATAATTATAAAATCAACAGATTTGCAGAATGGTGCTCAAAAAGATGTATTGATCCAATGGATTCATCTATTCAAGTAGTAGCTAATTTCCTCTGTCACCTCTATGATGCCTATAGCCTCAAGCCTAACTCTATTGCTGGTTATAAGTCAGCATTAATGTCTGTTATTCCTTGCTTGGCTAAGAGGGGAAGTGATGAAGTAAATACATTAAATGTATTAATTAAAGGCATGGGCAATCTAAGACCAAGGAATCCACCTGTGATTCCGTCTTGGAGTTTATCGCTAGTGCTTCAAGTACTAGGTGATAAGCCTTTTGAACCACTTAGTTCCATTTCTATGAAACTATTAACACTGAAGACTGTGTTTTTAATTGCTGCGGCCTCGGCTAGGCGTAGAAGTGAAATTCATGCCTTATCAGCCGAGGATGACCGTTTTGTGGTTTCAGGGGAAGGCCTTAAGCTGCTACCTAGGATTAATTTCTTGGCTAAAAATCAGTCGTTGAAATATCCAGGTCAACCTATTATTTTGCCTGCTTTAACTAGATATGATCCTAATTCTAAAGCATGGTGTCCCGTCCGGGCGCTTTGCCGGTACAAGCAACGTACGGCGGAGTTGCGCACCGACCAGTCGGCGTTATGGTTGTCTTATATTGAACCCCATGGCAGGGCTTCTAAGGACACCATTTCCAGGTGGATTGTAGAATGCATTCAGTTTTGCCATAAATCCGCCACCGGGAAGCAGGTTGACGTGGCCAAGGCTCACAGTGTCCGCGGCGTAGTGACATCCACTGCCCTATTTAATGGGGTCCCGGTGGATGATATTTTGTCGGTGGCTCAGTGGCACAGTGAGTCCAGTTTTACAGACCATTATCTCCGTGACACCTCTAATCCTCTCGCCTTGTCGATTTTGAAAAAATAACTAGGCATATATTTTTGATGGGGTTTCCTCATTGCTTATATATTTCACAATTAATTTATGGAAACAACCACTAATTTGGGACTGCATCGTTCTTCACCAATGGGAAGAGGATGTCAGCAGCCATTTCAACAAGGTCAGTCTTGTGTATGTGTTGTCCATTGTTGATTGTCTTGTCACGTTACCCGTTATTATTATGATGATGGTTTTGTGTATTTATGTAGTTCATTGTTGAGAGTATACGAAAATGGAGTTTTTTCGTCTCTGTCCTGTAGTACATGGCACTTGTACGTAGAGAGCGTATAGGACATTGAGGTCATTCGACTCTTCCTCCCAGGAAGGAGGGGGGGGAGCGCATATGACATTCGGTCATCTCTCATACATCGGGGGTGTTATCCGATGGTTAGTCAAATCCTGACTGTTTTTTCATACAGTTTCAGAAGTTTAAGTGCCTTAAACGCAGAAAAGCGTATAGGGATGAGCTGGTCTTTTGACCTCGCCTCCCTCCCGCCGAATTCACTGTCGAATTCTGGCAATATCAAAAGTATTAGGGAGGTAAGTATACTCTTGATGTGAAATAAACGAAATCAAGGATTTCTTTTTTCACGAGAGAGTTGATACTTACCTCCCTAGATACGGACCCGGCCTCTCCACCCCACAGAGGCTCGGTCTTCAGGCTCTTTGTAGTTGCATGTGTATCAGCCAATAAATTAGTCAGAGGAAGTGCTAGTCTGCGCATGCGCGGTGGTGGCTGGCATCCGCCAGACTACGCTCTGACTCCCTGCCCAGTAGGGGCACCTAACTGTTTTAATCTGAGTGTTTATTGAGTGAAAGCCAATATTTAGCAATATCAAAAGTATTAGGGAGGTAAGTATCAACTCTCTCGTGAAAAAAGAAATCCTTGATTTCGTTTAGACTAAGGGATTTACTGGTAAACATTATGACCAAACAACGGGTGTTATGGTCATACACCGCCCTCAGACTTTAGCGCAGAAATGAAATGAATAATGTAATAAATGGTGGGCATATATCGTCCAAGGAGGGAGTACGACTACTAGTTACTGGATTAACCTTTTCAATCGACAACAGCGAATAGTAAATTTGCTACGAATGTTTCAAAATTCTGTTGAATATTTTGAAACTAATTAAACTGGCTAAGGCAGCACCAGCTTCACATTGGATTCAAAATATTAAACATCTTAGATTTATAATGACTGTAAACGTGAAGTTCTGGAATTTCAGGTTCAAATGTGACAATTGTTTTTGATTTTTGGCACACAAGTTTATATTACACAGTAAATTGTGATAGAATGTTTGTAACCAGGGCAATAGTGAAAAATTTGTTGGGTTCTAAGGAATTATTAGTAAGTTCCAGTCATTAATGATTATTAGTAAATGTGCTGTTACTTCTAAGTTTTCAGTTACTCAATGACGAATTTAACCGAGAAACTTATAGATTGTGGTAAGAGGGCAGCAGAACCAATAATATATAAATCAATTTCGTTTACCTCTGGTCGCGAAATAACAATAAGGTTATAGATAAACAATCCGATAGGCTCAATCATCGATACGTGTCTTTGTTTACAATTTCCGAGAAAACGTACTCTTCAAATTACCGTCGGTAATTAGGGCGAGTTGAGATGTGTAAGTTGTCAAGTATATCGGCATCCCACTTCCCGATTGGCAATATCATTAATCTAGTCATCTGTCTACTTTTTAGTTTGTGGCGTACAAGAAATATGCATAGATTGACATATTTGAACACACAAATGTGCTATTTTGCAAAACAGCTGATCGTGTCGCCATCTTGCCGGAAAAATTAATATTCATGTATTCCCGACCAATCAGACGCATCAATCTTATAGCACGTGATACGGTGTTGCCAATAACGGGTAATGAGCTTGGTACTCGTATATTAGATAAGGGTACAATTCTTCAAATTCCTCTCATTCTCTCACGATCTTTCACGGTCTGATGCTATAGAATCTTAGTGTGAAACATTCACGTTCACTTTTTAAATGGCTGAGTGCACCCAGCAATGCTACATAGGATAAAATTTGCCATTTATTCGCTGTCAACGCTGAGAAACCCTGGTATGTGTTCGATTATGTATAAAGGAATTATTCAACATTGAATGAGGCCTGCCCCCAAAATCATGACTGGAATTTCTCGAAATTTTACACTATCATGACATAATATGATTGTCATTTTCACATCTTATCGGATGAAACCCTTCACAAAACTTTGGTATCTGTTAGTTTTAATACCATTGTGATTAAATTTATCAATGGCATTTGTAAAATTTAAAAAAACTTCGATAAAGTTTGCAAAAATAGACCAATGTATCTATCCTACAAGGTGTGGCCATTTTGAGAGGCTCGTTGACTAACTAAAATATATTTTATTCATACAAATTTTATATGTACTTAAAGGCATTTTATTGCCCTTTCTAATGATATATAGTTTTATATATAGTGATCTGTTACTTTGCCAATAGTTAATATAGTTGGCATGGTAGCACTACGCCGCTATCACGCCACTACCGCTTATAGGCTTGGTTTCTAAGCGAGTTTCTAGCTTTTGGCTGTGGGGTTTCTAGTACTTTTTTGTAAATTCTTGGTATGGCCAAGTTTTCTTGGTTGCTGCAGCATCGGCGAGAAGGAGAAGCAAAATACATGCGCTTTCTGCTGAACAAGACCGTTTTGTCGTCACAGGTGAAGGTTTAAGACTACTTCCACGTCTTTGTTTCCTGGTAAAGAATCAGTCACTTAAATATCCAGGACAGCCGATCAATTTGCCAAGTTTAATTAGACATGACCCAAACTCTTCTGCTTGGTGTCCTGTCAGATGTCTGAAAATGTATAACAAATGTACTGAGGAGTGGAGAGATGCCCCGAAATCTCTGTGGTTATGTCTCAAAGCTCCTCATTTGCGCGCCTTGAAAGACACCATTTCTCGTTGGATAGTCGATGCTATTCAGATGTCGCACAAAATCGCTACAGGAAAGCAGATTGATCGTGCGAACGCCCATCTGGTCCGAGCACTAGCAGCAGCATCGGCCCTTTATATAGGTATCTCATTAGAGGAGGTGATGTCTGTAGCACAATGGCATGCCGAGTCATCATTCACTGATTTCTACCTTCGCGACATCTCCAGTGCACTTAATCCGGTAGCTAACGCCAATTTATCGAATCTTAACTAAAGCCACATCCGACCTCTATTTCGCACACATCGCAAAGTTCTTTCACGTGCACTGAACAATGGTTATGCACATGATCCTGTGATGAACAAGAAAGACCAAGCACTCAAAATGGTGAGTGTTTGTCATTAATTAAGTGACTAATATTAGTTTACTTACAGTCGATTTACCAGACTGACTAAGTAAATAGTCTGGTTCATGAGTATCTTATTCTTTACAACAGACATTAGACTCATTCCAATTTGAAAATCTAATCGATATACTGATAGTTTTTTCAAAAGTAGAAGTTGTGGCTTCTTTGCACTCTACTGGACTGCCCTAGCTGAGACTTGGGGCTGACACGGGTCTGGTGGGTGTTGCTTCCCCTTTTGACAGCCCTCTGGAATTTGTGCGGATAAATGAGGGGGGGGAGCCCGGTCTAGACCATGGAAGTTTAGCACTCTATGAGTCAGATGGCGGAACCCAAGCGTATGCCAGGGTTCTAGTCTCTTTACTACCTTCTCTGTCCGATGGTAGATGAGTGCTGGTTCGAGCCTCACCTCCTCCCACCGGTATTTCCTGGCTGTCGAAATCCGGAGTATATCATAATAGTACATCTGGTAAGTATTATTCGAAGTAGAATAAAAAAAGCATCCGCTTTTGTTTCTACGAGGATTCTTAATACTTACCAGATGTACTATGGCCCTGTCTCAGCCGCCCCGCTGAGGTGAGGCTGAGCTGCTTTCGCTGTTTGTCAAGGCAAATATGAGACGAATCTGACTGTGATTGGGAATTGACTCGGTACCTGCGGCTATGGTAATTCCCGGACACAGTATGGGCAGGACCAGGAGAGTGCGGGGTTTTTAATTGTTTATTTTGAGCTAGACTAGATAAGACATTATCATAATAGTACATCTGGTAGGTATTAAGAATTCTCGTAGAAACAAAAGCGGATGCTTTTTTTAAACTCTGTCCATGTTTTATATGTGTAGGAATATCATTTTGAAACTGCAACGTTTCTAAATTCCCAGAATCAAATTTTCTATGACCAGTAAGATCGCCCAGTCAAATTAGTCTCAAAATATCAAACAGAATATTTATCAGATTGTATATTCACCAACATGATACAATTTTTTAGACTTTGTGTCAGACTTATGTTGTTAATTTCATTGTGACAGCGGATACTTGAGTGATAAATGTAGTCAATATTAACCCCTTTATGATGAAACCAGCCAGTGCCGGCCTCTACAGTGGTCTGATTATCCATTTGCAGACCAAGAGAAAACTATTTTTGAAAATCTACCACTGGAATGACTGGCTCGATAATCGAGCCAGTCATTCCTGTGGTAAATTTTCAAAAAATAGTCTTCTCTTGCCTTGTAAATGGACATTAAATATGCAAAGTTTAATTTTCTAGATCAAATTTAACCATTAAATGATTAATTAAGTGTATCTTATGTTTCAGCATCATGGTCAAGCAATGTTTCATCACAAGCAGAATGCAATGAGCTGATTAAATCCACTGCTGAGTACCATGTGATCCTTACCCATTCCAGCTTATTCAGCACTCAGGTCTCCTCCAGTGGTGGTCAGTACACCAAAGTGTCCATGGAATCAGTTAACCGGATCACAGCTATAGAGTTCCAGCTTGAAGGAATATCACCTGAATCACAAGTAAGCTTCGAAGCCATTGGTTAGTTGTAAAGCAATGAAAGGGAGATAACTCGTGACTGATCTAGTTAGGTAAAAACTCAGTAATTAGTCGTATTCACGGATTCTAAAGATTCCCTGATAATACACTGAAAGGTGGTGGGCCAGACATTGGTGGAAACTCCAAGAACAGAACATGGCTTATTCATTATTTCCCGTATTTGACTGGTGTCTGTGTGAGATTCTAAGTTTCTTCTTGAGCACATAATCATTTTTGTATTTGACTGGTGTCTGTGTGAGATTCTAAGTTTCTTCTTGAGCACATAATCATTTTTGTATTTGACTGAAATTCCACTCATAATTATTTTAACCCTTTAACCCTCAAATTTGTTCCAGAAAATTTCAAGTGTCTCATAGAAAATGTCCATTTGCAGACATTTGAAGACCATTTTTGAAAATTTATCACGAATGACTGGCTCTGTTATCAAGTCAGTCATTCTAGTGGTAAATTTTCAAAAACAGTGTTCTATTGATACGCAAATGGACATTTTCCATTACCACTGCAGAAGCCGTTTTTGGTGAAAACATGGTTAAGTTAGTTAACTGCCAAAGCAGCAGGAGCGTTACTATGTAATATTTTTCACTGAAACTGGGCTCATTTCAGTCATGTAATTCTTGGCAAGTAATGTAAAATAGTTACTCAATGGTAAAAAAAGTCTTGAAATAAAACAATTGGTCATTTATATGGATTAGTCACAGGATCAGAGCACATGGAATTTTTTCTTCTGTTGGTACATTAATATTTACAGAATTCCCATCATTTGGCAACATGAAAATTTCTATCTAATTTGATCCATTTGGTTCAAGTTTCCAGCATTTAAGCACTAGCCAATCCAGCTAATATTTAGATTAGTGGTACTTGTAAGGGAACATGAATTTTTGGAATCTTTTCACTGATTCATGTATGGCTGCATTCATCTGTAAATAATCTTTGAAATCTGATAGTCTTGGCCAGTAATTTCCAGGGCATTTAAAAAAATGTTTCTAAAATCTTCATTCGCTCAATATCGAGGGGTTTCAAAAAATCAGTATAGCAATTGTTAAAATAAGTTTAACAAAAGTATAAAGAATATTAGTCTACAGAAGCTGTACTATGAAGCATGAATATATTTATTTTAAATTGTAGTTGCAACATTCGTCACAAGACCATATGCGGAGATCTCATAGGAACCGACCACGAGATTCGTGGCGACATCTTGTGCAGGTTTATTACAGTGAGGAAGTTTCTCGTGGAGGTTTTTCCCGACTCAGAAGAAAATCGGTATTTAAGTGCTCACCCTGCATGATTATGTATTGTTGTGATTATCTGATTAATGGGTATTGTGATGTTAGATAGCGTCGGTTCAATCCAGAGATCTCTTCTGTCACTCAAGTATTGAATGTCATAATCAATTAAGGAATCCAGTTTTAGCTATGCCTCACACATCTCTAGCTAAGCTCCACCCATGCTTTGACCGTATTGGGATTGATCGATCCCTGCACTCTCTGAATCTCAATTTCCAGGGACCTATACAGGTAAGCTGTTGAATATTTTGAAACTAATTTAACTGGGTGCTATGGCAGCAACAGCACCCACTCCCGAGTCAAATTAGTTTCAAAATATTAGGCCTCATGGAATGACTGACTCGATAACTGAGCCAGTCATTCAAGTGATAAATTTTCAAACATAATCCTTTTCTGTTATGAAATCTCACAGCTTAACCCACTCATATCTGCCAAAAACAGCTTCCGCAGTGGTCTTGCAAGAATGTCCATTCGCAGACCAAGTGAATACTGTTTTTGAAAATTTACCACTGGAATGACTGGCTCTGTAACCAAGTCAGTCATTCCAGTCGTAAATTTTCAAACAGTATTCTCTTGGACTACAAATGGACATTTAATAAGCAATATTTTTTTTTTCTTGACAAAATTTCGTCATTATATTAGGCCAAAATAAAAAAATAGTTTTGTTTCCTGTGAATTATTCCTGGGTGAAATTTTTGTCAGATTTCCCCGAGCCGGAAAAAAATGAAAATGTTCTCCCCAGCAGAAATATTAAAACATCTATACATATGTCAAACTATACAATTTACAATGTTTTAATGACATATGAATGCAATGTCAGTCAATTCTGCTAATTATTTCCTGATAAAAACATGACATATTTGGCAATTGCGACCATATTTAATGAACTGCTAGTCAAATATCTGTAAAAACAAATATTTATGAACTTGTTAAAAAAATTAATAATGGAAAATTTTTTTTTCCTCCCTCCCTACTGAAATCTTTTTCTCACACCCGGTTTGCAGGAAACACAATTTCTTATGGATGACCTTAAATGGTTAATCCACTAACAGATCGTAATAGAATAGTGAAGATGTTTTCTGATTAAGCGCTACTAACTACAGGTCTGTACAAATTGAAAATGGGCGCAATCCATATTTGGGTTATGCAACTTTATTGTAGCTAACACATATGGGCTTGTACAACCGTTTTACATATATTTATGTACAAAGTAAAGAAAACTGCATAAACCAAAAAGGGCTGTGGTCAAAATATTTGCGTAACCATTGCATGAAGGAAAAGATAGGTCATGCAATGTGTGCAGGCCTGAACTATTGCTTAGCCATTTAATCATTTAACAATCAAGACCATTCCAAAAAATTTACATTTTTCCTTAGTGTATGTCCATTTGTAGGCCAAGATAAGGCAATTATTGAAAATTTAAATTTGGTTCATTTGGTTTCGATTAATGAGCCAGTCAGCCAGTGGTCAATTTTCAAAAATACTCTTAACTTGGCGTACAAATGGACATCCCACAAGACTGCTATAGAAGCCGGTTGACCCTTTAACCCTCATATCAGCCAAAAACGGCTTCTAGTGGGCTTGAGAAATGCCAATTTGCAGACCAAGAGAAGACTATTTTTGAAAATCTACCACTGGAATGACTGGCTCGATAACCGAGCCAATCATTCCAGTGGTAAATTTTCAGACATAGTCTTCTCTTGGTCTGCAAATGGACATTTTTTATGAGAAAATTAAAATTTTTTAAAACAAATTCAATGGTTAAAGGCTTAATGGTCAAGCTTCCCACATTAACCCCATAATAAATAGGCTTCTCTCAGCTTGCAAATGGACATTCATTAAAGGTCTTGTGAGGACTCGCCGGTCGATAACGAGTTTCAATTAATTTTATGGTCTACTACACTATTTAAATACAATAGCGTCACTTTGGAGTGAGAAAAATATGTTAGGCAGCCCAAATAACGAGATTAAATGGCGCCTCAATCTGAATCAGATCACCACTCGCTGTGACGTCACACCGGGAACGGCGCCGTGAGCTGGGTCAATATTTCTCTGTCTGTAGTACAAAGGTAACATATTTTAAAACATACGTTTAACAGGATAGACTTCACCTACCATAATATAAATTATGTCAGGTTGAAGCTAAGTCTTCAAAAAATAAAAAATCATGATTTAAAACAAATCTATTATGATATTTACTCATTTTTAATGGTTTCATGGATAGCTGTATTCGCATAATAATAGGCCTATAACTACGGTAAACCATGGGCAATGCTGAAAATCTGCAATATTTCAATGCATGTGACAAATGCTCTGTAGTCTAGTAGGCCTAATTGCGGATCCATTACCATTCTTGAAAGGACTGGGTGTAATATGTAATATCTGGGATGGATGGATGTATGTGAGTGTGATGATCGAGGTGAGTGGGAGAGGTTGACGTTGGCTATAATTGTACTATTATTCATATCTATAGACTACAGAGTGGAGTTACAACTTTTTCTGAAGATTACGAATGTACAATAATAAGTGTCAGCGTGTCCTATGTGAAATTTCCCGTGATTACTGATTAGAATGTAATTGTTTACCTATAAGCTTTTGGCAATGTGTTTGCATAATAATAATAATGTAGAGGCATGTATGGGTCAACACATACGTTGGTGTGGTGGGGGGTGGGGGGGGGGGGGTGGCGTCACGCCTGTGACAACCATATGAACTATATCGTTTTCAAACCAACTTCTTCTTGGAAGTAGCATACAGTCATATTTCAATGTTGTGAAAAAGCAAAAGTGTAGCGGATGAACAAATTTTAAATAGGTATAGGTGAACTGGCAGATGTACAGAGTCGCTAGCATATCATCTTTACTTACAGTGCAGCTCATAAATAAGTTTAAATTCTTCCAAAGCAAAAACACAAATATGTTAGTTAGAACCATATGAACACGATACAAGAAACGTTATGTTGAATATTTTGAACACAATTTGGGTTCAAATCCAACCCAATTATGTTCAAAATATTCAACAGTATATGTTATTTAAGTTGTACTATAAGCGTGCGGTCGGGAGTGAAAGCCTCGCTACACACCTCGACCGCTGCCTAAATTGTAAACAAACCGTGTACTGTCAATAATACGTCAATGTAGACTATACGCAAATAGATTAGTTTAGATTAGATTTATATTTACCCAACATTTTAGTTAATTTTAAACACATAACTGGAGTAACTGCTATATTGCAATCATAAATTTATTCATAAGCCTAAACAATGGTAAATTGCGATCGTACGTGCACTGAGCGGTGTAGGCCTACTTAACTATCATTTACAAAGTTGTACATTTGTGTACATGCATGCCTATTATCTATGCAAAATCTCTGCAGCCAATCCAGAAAGGTAAGATATATATGCATTTGTAGAATTGTATTCCAAGAAGTGTGTGGGTTTGATTAAATATAGCCTAATTCACGTACACGAAATACGATGTTACTGTCACCTCTAACAGGCCTATACGTTAGAATTGTGATATCAGGCACCGTGACCATGAGGTCTGTCCTTTAAGTTTAATCAACAAAAATATCATCAACTTCGATATTATTGAATCTTTGTGCATCTTGAACAATGTGGTGTCCCTGTGTGAGAGAAATGAATTGTCAAAGAATTGGTGCATAGGTGCCTAATACGCGCAGCAGTAGAGAGCCTAGCTATGCTCCCCGAGATAATAATCTAGACTAATAGGAATTGGTGTCATCCCGCTGTGACGTCACAACTATAGCGCGATGGCTAAAAACATTTGGTTGTCAAGGTGGTTGCTATATGCTTATCTCAGCTTTGGCTGGGCCGATTAAAAAAATTTTAAAAGCATTTTGTTCTTCTAGTAAAGGATAATCTGTATTATGATTGTCAAGTTAATCAGAGCGATCGGGTATCTAGTCCTCACAACATCTTTATGCATAGATTTTAATCTTCTTAACCCATCCTGATCATTAAAGGACTAAAGATGTCTGGAGTACTGTCACTTTCAAATCAACCTCCCAGATCTGACATTATTACTGACAATACTTTCCAATCAACAAGCGTACCCTCTGATCATATAGGGTCGACAGCTATTCTATGCAAGATTAACCGCTGCATTGAGGAATTCCCCATATCTCATTTTCAAGGCAACCATACAGGAAATATTGCTCTCTGGTTTCACAGCTTCCAGTAAAATTAATTTCAAAATAATCAACAAAATAATTTTTTATATCGTAAAGAATTATTTTTTCAGGGATTTGTCAGTGAAAGGGTTAATAAGTTTTTGAAAGCAAAAGAAATGTGTTTTAAATCTCTTCAAACAGTATTTGCTAGGTGTATATGCCCCTGGATCTGAATCAAAGTAATTTTAAAACATTTACCAATTAAATGACAATTAGGGTCTCAATTTCAAGATCATTTTACAACAGCAATGTTTAAATCCCAATCAAATTAGTTGCAAAATATTCAATACAGAATGTTCCTTGTATCCTAAAGAATTTGTTGTTTCTTGGTATAAAAT
>JAVVLW010003897.1:0-25000 GCA_034401795.1 Chaetoderma sp. LZ-2023a
TTAAAGGATGGTTTGATGGATGCATTCTACAACTATCACATGGGAATTACTGGTAAGTGACAAGACAACTAGACCGGAAAACTGTTGAGTATTTTAAAACTAATTTAATAGGCATCAACAGCTCCAGATGAGTTTAAATATATTCAACGGAATATTCCCTACATCATAAAGAATTCTTGCTTCTGGCCTGTAAGGCTTAACCCTTAGCACACTGACGTCAGTATTCTATCTTTTACAGTCTCAATAGCAAAGAAGCTAGTGTACAATTTTCAACTATTTTGGTGGAAGATGTTGCTGTCTACGACACCATCTTTCACCAAATTTGTTGAAAAATTAACATGAGTTAATCTTTTACTTTAATTTGAAAATTTTAACATCAGAGTGGTAACGGTTAATGTCTTGGAAACTGAAACAATGCAATGAATACTAAATGAAACTGATGACTGAGAGCTGATATTCATTCAGTAACTAAAGCATTACGTGTTTAGCTTATCTGTAAAGTCTTACAGTGTTACTGTGTATCAATATAATTTTCAAAGCATCTGCATATATTGATCAGCTGTTGCGATTACTCTAAAAATAATGTGACTGAATATATTCCTGCTTTATAGGGAGTAACCGATTCCAGTTACAGGCAGTAACCGGTTCCAGTCTTGAGAATTAATTTTAAAGTATTTCTTACGTTTACCCTTTAATGGTCAAGCCGGTCAAAAGCAGCTTGTGCAGTGGTCTTGAGGAATGCCCATTTGTAGGCCAAGAGACAACTCAATAACCGAGCCAGTCATTCCAGTGGTAAATTAAAAAGAGTAGTCCTCTTGGCCTGCAAATGGACATTCAATAAGCAAAGATTTAGATTTTCTTGACGAAATTTGACCATTAAAGGGTTAAAGAGTTTGTTGTATTTGGTTGATATTTCAGTTAAAGATGTATTGTGTTATGTTTTTGTTGGTCCAGCTGAGAATGTTGCTAAGCAGTGGAGCATCAGTCGTGATGCCCAGGACAGATTTGCCTTACAGTCTCAGAACAAGTGTGAGAATGCTCAGAAAGCTGGACATTTTGATAAGGAAATTGTCCCGGTCAGCATACAGACACGAGCAGGTGTGTGTCTGCGTGCGTGCGTGTGTGCTGATTTTATTATTTAAACTGTTTCATTTTGAAGACCATCCACTCTGGAAAAACTGAAGTTGAGCCTAACACACTTTATACACATGTAGAGATATTTTTGAAAAATATGAACAATTAATAGTACTAATCGGAGTGGAATTACCCCAGCCTGTAAGGGGAAGATGATATGGTATTTGGGTCTCTGTTTGCATGTGCGGGTGAGCGTAAGTGTGTAAGAACCTAGTGATCTGATTTGGCTCAAATTTTAGCACAACAAAGAACCGTACCATAAACTAAGATTCCCAGAATTTGACCATGATGCTGTGCACACGGAGTGTATTGAATCATGACGGCACAATAAATTTGAAAAAGTACTTGCAATGTAACTACAAAAAAGACTGCAGGAGTATCAACGCAATAGCTATACCATACCTATACCGAGGTAATTGGGCCGAAAAATACCGATATAGGGACCGACATAAAATATCAATACTGAACAGGTGTGCTCCATAGTTAGCACAGTGTGCTATGGTTGTGGCACCTGCTTCTAGTACATTGTGATCAATCTCGACCGTACCTACATGTATCTGCTTTAGTATATCAAATGTGATACTGCGTTAAAGAAAGACACAAAATCAGATTTTAAAAATCCATCATTTTATATCCCCATCCAATCATAATTCCTATGTAGGTTTGACCTATTAACTCTCTAACCCTCGAATTTGTTCCAGAAAATTTTGATTTTCTCATAGAAATTGTGCATTTGCAGACCAAGAGAACTCTTTGAAAATTTACCACTGGAATGACGGGTTCGGTTATCGAGCCAGTCATTCCAGTGGTAAGCTTTCAAAAATAGTCTTCTCTTGGTCTGCAAATGGACGTTTCTCAAGACCACTGTAGAAGGCATTTTTGGCTGATATGAGGGCTAAATGGTTAATGCTTTAATACTTAACCTGGCTAAAATGGCTTCTGCACATTTTCTTATGAGAAAGTTGAAGTTTTCTAAAACAGATTTGAGACCTGTTTAATGCGGTAATTAAAGGCTTTGTGAAATTATTAGATAATTGGCAATAGGTATGTGGAAGTTCGTTATTGAAATTGGTCCAGAGACAGCTGTAGTTTAAATGTACCACAAACCAACTGTCTTGAAAGATCAATACATAATGTTAAATGATTGATCCACAACTTGGTAAACAGGATAGGTGGTATGGAGGATCCCTATCAGAGCTTACTGGGATGCAAAATCTAATATAGCCATATAGATTTAAGCAATCTCATTGTCATGGCTAGTTTTGCCACAAACAGGGGTAGAAATAAGAAATTGATTTTATATTCAACACTGCATCTAACATTTGGGTTTTACCAGCTAACATTTGGGTTTTATCAGCTAAGATTGGAGTGTTTGTTACCAGCTGACATTGTGCTTTTATCAGCTAACATCGGGCCTTTATCAGCTAACATTGGAGTGTTACCAGCTAACATTGGGCCTTTGGCAGCTAACATTGGGCCTTTATCAGCTAACATTGGGGTATTACCAGCTAACATTGGGCCTTTATCAGCTAACATTGGGCCTTTATCGGCTAACATTGGGCCTTTATCAGCAAACATTGGGGTTTTACGAGCTACCATTGGGGTGTTACCAGCTAATGTTGGTTTTTTGTCAGCTGACATTGGGCCTTTCACCAGCTAACATTGGGGTTTTACGAGCTAACATTGGGGTGTTACCAGCTAATGTTGGTTTTTTGTCAGCTGACATTGGGCCTTTCACCAGCTAACATTGGGGTTTTACCAGCTAACATTGGGTTTTTGCCAGCTAACATTGTTTTTTTACCAGCTAACATTGGGGTTTCACTCGCACTGCAACAAATCGACATGCACATAAACTGACATTATAGCGTACAGTAATAACAGTACAGCTCAGAAATAACTTTTAAACATGTTTCCAAAGCAAAATAAAACGTTTTGCTGATAATTTTTGCTTATAATCCAAATATGTTCAAAATATATACTGACTAACCTGTTTGTGCTTTTGTCTTGAAAACATTTATTTCTAGGCTGTACTGTATCAGTTAGAAATGCACATCTACCCTGTGTACCCAGGATTACAAACGCACACGCACCAAACATTTCTTACATGAATTGGGGTTTATTTTACCCCTTGTCTATAACATTGCAAGACTTAGACATGTAGTTGCCATGTGTGACCAATGTGATAATTAAAGTTCTACTGGAGGCACCGTTAACCCTTTAATGGTCATGTCGGCCAAAACCAGTCTCTACAGTGGTCTTGAGAAATTCCCATTTGCAGACCAAGAGAAGACTAATTTTGAAAATCGATGGCCGAGCCAGTCATTCCAGTGGTAAAATGTAAAAAATAGTCTCTTGTCCAGCAAATGGACATCCATCAAGTAAATATTAAATTTTTTTAAAACAACTTACCATAAAAGGGTTGATCCTTTAAACCATGAATTGCCAGAATCTCCAGTTCAGCGTAACTATACTGGTATATGATATTGAATATTTTGAAACTAATTTGGCGGGAACTTGTTGATGTCATAAAAATTCCCAGTCAAATTACTTTCAAAATATTCAACAGAATATTTATTAAATTGGAAATGAGTTTCTTACTTTGGTTTTCGGGTTACGGGTGGGAGGTTGCCCCTGTGGTGCAGAACAATCATGTCGATCTTGGGGCCAAAGCTCAAGATTATTGAAAAAGGTTTTTTTATGACCGACAGACATCTCTGAATTATGATATTTTTTGTGACATTTGTCTATTTCTTAAGGTATACAGGAGGTTATGAAGGATGAGTTCCCCCGTGCTGGTTGTACACTGGAAAATTTCTCTAAACTCCGTCCAGCATTTGTGAAAGATGGGTCTGGTACTGTGACGGCTGGGAATGCATCAGGTGAGATAAGTGAACTGTGAAAATGTGCCAAACAGTATTTGTATGTGTGCTTGAATCGATTTATATACTTTAAACCCTGAAATACCAAAATCATAATTTCAAAGTAATTAAACAGCTACTCTGGCAGCAACAGCTCCTAGTCAAATTAGTTTCAAAATATTCAACTGAATGTTTATTAAGTTGTAAATTCGCCAAAGACACACTTTATATACCTTCACGACAGACATTTCAATTTTTGTGATGGAGATACGTCATTTGGATTGTGACATCAGCTACATGTAACTAGTGGCATAGTTGATTATGACGTCCGGTACTTGAGCGATTGATCAGATCCTTCAATACCCAGGCTTTTTCAAGTTTATCCATCAATCATATGGCGTCGTAATCAACTATTTGACGTGTAGGCTTGCATCAATAATGACAATTTAGTCCGTCTTAATAGTCCATCAGAATTGTAGGTTGTACTAGTTAATAAAAATGGGTGCCCAGTCAAATTAGTTTCAAAATATTCAACAGCTTACATGTATAGTTTTCTGGAAAAAGAGATTCAGAGAGTGCAGGCATTGATCGATCCCAACACGGGCCAAGCGTGGGTAGAGCTTAGCTGGAGATGGGTCTGGCATAACTAAAACTGGATTCTTCGATTAATTTGAGCATATATTCAGCACACTACTACTTGGATCACAATCTCTCATATATGGTGGGTACTGTTAAAGTTGTTAATGGACAAGCTTCGTATTGCTCCCACAAATATTTTCTATGTCATCGCTGCTGGCCAGGGCTCCTTAAAGTGCCTATTTAGGACACATCATTTAATATGTACACTGTCAAACCTGTCTATTACATGGCCACCTGCTTTTGGTGGCATATTATGATGGTTGTGTAATCATCAATTTGGCGTCAAATGTTATTAAGCATCGTATATCATTTGTATTAATCCTTTAAACCGAATTTATTCAAGAAAATTTCAATTTTCTCATAGAAAATGTCCATTTGCAGACCATGAGAAGACTATTTTTGAAAATTTACCACTGGAATGACTGGCTCGGTTATCGAGCCAGTCATTCTAGTGGTAAATTTTCAAAAATAGTATTTTGGTCTGCAAATGGACATTTCTCAAGGGCACTGCAGAAGCCATTTTTTGCTAATATGGGTGTTAAAGGGTTAATGGTCAAATTCGGTCAAGAAAAGCAAAATCTTTGCATATTTAATGTCTATTTATAAGCCAAGATAAAACTTTAAAATAATTTATTGCTATAAGGACTGGCTCGGTTATCAGCATGATTCTTGCTCTCTCACGGAGTATTGGTGTAGATATTACAAGTTACACAATGTAATGCCAAACATTACCTGCTGTTTTATCCTGTAATTCACATTTTTAGGTATTAATGATGGTGCTGCGGCCGTGGTTCTGATGACGGCATCAGAAGCAGATAACCGTGGCATATCTCCACTCGCCCGTATCGTGTCCTGGGCACATGTTGGTGTGGATCCAGCCATCATGGGCACTGGGCCCATTAATGCAACCAGAAAAGCGGTATGGAAATATCTATGAATCATGTTAAATGTTTGACTCAAACTGAACGAATAGTTGTTGTTCATGTCACCAGTGTACATTTTACATACATATATAACTACAGAACAGCTCATGAATAAAGTAATGTTTCCAAAAACAAAAGCACATGAGCTATTACACTTCTAAACGTGGTGTGAGAACTGCAAGGTTTGTACCGGTCATGGAAATCATGTACCGATGTAACGCTTTTTCATCGACATTTAATTTATCAACAGCTTATCGCATTAAATCTTAGTTTTGTTCTATACATGTACCATCATTGAATCATGTCTGTATCGAGTTAAAAATGGTTTTTAAATTTTTTCCATACTTTTACGTGATTTGGACTTTGTTTATTTCTGTGGGTGTCCAGAATTTGAACCGTATCCAATGTTAATAATACTAAAATATTGTTCTATGCCATGATTGCATGCGGTCTGCATCATTGCGAAAGTTGTTTTCTAATTTCTTTCTTACATTTACATGTGATTTGTCTCTTTTAGGACAAAAATTAGAACACTGTTAATGCTTTTCAATATAGGCATTTAATTCATCACGGGTGTGTGTAACTTTAATGAAACTCATCAGATCTGTTATGTATTTATTTATTATTTTATTAGATAAAAAAATATTTTCGTCATTTTTTCTTATTTTGTACAAGTTTTATCAGAGATTATTTATGTTTTTACGCGCATCGCTAGCCACAAGGGTCAGTGCATTCCCTTGAGGTTTACTTGACCATATCATTGAAATAAGCCCAAGTTTCTGACCGAGTTTTGTTGATTTCCAGATTGAGAAAGCTGGTTGGACGTTGGAAAGTGTTGACCTGTTTGAATTAAATGAGGCATTCGCTGCTCAGTCCTGTGCGGTTGTCAAAGACCTCGGCATCCCCCCTGAAAAGGTAATCTTGATAAATGTTATTATCTGACTACTATTTACAAAAATTACCTTTGTTCATATTAAAGTGTTGCTGTCTAAAACACCAGAAGTTTTCATTCAACAACACTGTTTTTTTACCTGAACACTGATTTGTGAACCAAAAGATGCTGAGCCCCCAATCTAATGATTCCTTAGAACAAAAGCCCAGTGTTTTGTCTCATGATCTGGCCCAGGCTGAACTGTGTTTCAAATATAGTTTCTATCATAGGATAAACATTAACACTTTATTTAACCTTTTAACCCTCAAATTTGTCCAAGAAAATTTAAGTTTTCTCATAGAAAATATACATTTGCAGACCAAGAGAAGACTTATTTTTTTTAATTTACCACTAGAATGACTAGTTCAGTTATCGAGCCAGTCATTTCAGTGGTGTATTTAGAAATAACACAAAGAGTAACGGTTCAAATCATGTCAAATGATGCATTTGTATAATTTACAGAAAATACTATTTATTAGCTCATCTGGCCTGAAAGGCCAAGTGAGCTTATGCCATGGCGGCCGTCCGTTATCCATCCATCAAATCGTGTCTTAACGGTTTGACCGATTTCAACCAAATTTGGCTGGAATGATCCTAAGCTGGTACCCTCCAGACTTCTTTTTCAGAATTTTGATTGATAAATTTTTTGCCCAAAAATCAGATTTTATTAAAAATCTATCGGAAATGGTCAAACTGCTACTCCTCCTTAGCTGCTTGACATATTTCAACCAAATTTGACTAGATGCATTCTATGGTGGTAGGCTCTAGAATTTCGTTTCAGAATTTTGATTGATCAATTTTTTGGCCAAAAATCAATATTTCAACCAAATTTGACTACATGCAATCTATGGTGGTAGGCTCTAGATTTCTTTTCACAATTTTGATTGATCAATTTTTTGGGTGAAAATCTGAGATTTTATGAAATATCTACTGGAAATGGTTAAAATGCTACTCCTCCTTAGCTGCTTGACATATTTCAACCAAATTTAACTAGATGCAGTTTATGGTGGTAGGCTCTAGAACTTGTATTGAGAATTTTGATTGATCAATTTTTTGGGTGAAAATCTTAGATTTTATGAAAAATCTACCAGAAATGGTCCTCCTTAGCTGTGTAACATATCTCAACTGAATTTGGTTGGAATAACCCTATGGTGGTAGGCTTCAGAAATTACACTCAGAATTTTAATTGGTCAATTTTTCTGGTGGGCATCTGCTTTAATGTAAAGAATCATGTATATTTAAATGCAAATGTTTCAAATGCTAATGGTCCAGGTGAGCATCACAGGCCCTTGGGCCTCTTGTTATTTGTATATCTTCGATTTCCTATATAGTAAATTTTGCCATGGAAAGTAATTTTCTTGTATTCCCCAAGCGAATCATGGAATGACGTCACTGCTGGAATGATTGTCATTGCTAGCTCACAGCATTCATACACCATGTTAATGAGATACAAGAGAAATACGTTGTCTGATAAACTAGAGCTTGATGCCCGGCTTCGTAGCTATAGTAGATGCTAGTTTCATATATTTTAACACTGTGTGGCGTGATGTGATCCATGTGGTTCAATCATAAATTTTGACAGCTCTTAAAATTCACAATATATCATCATCCATGAATCGTCACGTGATGATGATATATTGTGAATTTTAAGAGCTGTCAAAATTTATGATTTTAAACGTAATTTTAACAGGGATAGAGTTTGTGAAAATTTGTCAAATTTTTATTAATTTATAAAACGTGATAAGATCTTTATTTAAAAAAAGTCTAATTCTCGTTTGTGATCTTTAAGGAATGGACCTTTCCAGTTTTAGTTATGCCTCACCAATCTAAAGCTAAGCTCCACCCACACTTCACCTGTGTTGAGATCGATCGATCCCTGAACTCTATCAATTTCCAGAAAACTATACAGGTAAGGGGTTGAATATTTTGAAACTAGTTTGACGGGGTGCTGTTGCTTCCTTCAGCAACAGTGCCCAATCAAATTAGTTTCAAAATATTCGACAATGTTTATTAAATAGTAAAGACATATAATTCCAACAATGTGTCTGAACTATTAAGCGTTTAAGATGGACTAAATCGAGTCGCTGTAATTAATGATGATGTCATCCTATGTGTCATATAGTTGTTTATGATGTTATATGATGGATGGATAAACTGGAAAGGTCCATTAAGTATAATAAAGGTTAAGAATCTCATATAGTATTTGGTGGTTGTCATGGGTTCATGGTTGTTGTTTTCAGTTTCCTCCTCTGAATTAATTATATTACATTTTTGTTTTCTAGGTTAATATTCAGGGAGGAGCGATTGCTTTGGGTCATCCTATAGGAGCCTCAGGAACACGTATCCTAGTCACACTGCTGTATGCATTAAAGAGAACAGGAGGCCATCGAGGGGTGGCAGCATTGTGTGTAGGGGGTGGAATGGGTATAGCCATTTGTGTGGAACGGTTATGATTCTGTTATATTCGTGTACTATAAAGCCGGTCTATAATTATGGTTAAAATTGGCCATCTAATCATAAAATTTGCTTATTGAATGTCCATTTGCAGGGGCAAGAGAAGACATGTTTTTGAAATTTACCATGAATTACTGGTTCCGTTATGGAGCCAGGAATTCCAGTGGCAAATTAAAGAAAAATGTCGTTGTTGACTGTCAAAGCAGTGATGTAACTTAGTGAGTGCCCTGATGCAATTGAAATTGACTGAGTGCATGTGGATCTAAAAAATTGGATGCCGTCATGATTTTTTGTGCTTGGGTAAAATATCAGTCTCGAATATTTATAAATCCTTAGTATGCTGATTTTTATCACATATCACTGTGTAATACAAGTGCACTTTGAATCATGATAAATAGCATCTTCATACAATATTTTATAAAAAAGAGAACTATGTGTACTGATTTGTTATATGACATAGAATGCGGGCACCCTACGTTCAATGAGGGCGCTCTGTTGGCCTGATGGTATGCATCTGTAAATGTTAATTTACAGCACTGCAAAGACTATTCCACAAGACGACTGCAGTGACCGCTTTTGGTCAGCTTGACCATTAATGTGCTAATACATCTCATTGTATATATTAAAAAGTTTTTAAGACCAAATGATCGTGATTCATAAACATGGGCACTGGTCAAACGACCACCCGTCTAGAGGATGACCATGACCCTAAGAGCAAATATCTGCTATAGATATGTTTTAGAGTACATTTTTGTCGAGCCGTATGTAAAGCATAGGATAGATCGAGATAGTGATCCAAATGGTATGGTGCGTGCAGATAAATGCTAAAGTTTTTCATTGTACATTTAATTCATCAATACCTTATCTGATCTCATTAAAACTTTACAGAATGTTCTATAGCATCATCGCATCCAGTCTACATCATAATTAAAATAATGTTCAAATTTAGGATATATTGCAACAAGAATTAGGTAAATGTTAACATTTTTCAGTAGACATTTAATTCATCAAGATACTTATTCAATTTTATGAAAATTTTACAGATTTGATCCATACCATCATTGCATTTGGTCTGCATCATAATTAAAATGGTTTTAAAATTTTTCCCATATTTTTAGGTGGGTTTGACTTATGGTCTTAGCTAATTTTGCGCCAAGAATTAGGTAAATGTTAGTTTTTCACTGGACATGTAGTTCATCAATTCCTTACACGATCACAATAAAACTAAAGATTTGTTCTATACTATCATTGCATCCAGTCTAGATCATACTTAAATTTTCCAAATTTTTCCCATATCTTCAGGGGGATTGGACTTGGCCTAGGTGAGCTAACAATTTAAAAGACTTCCATACTTTTCAATAGTCATTTGATTTATCAAGGCACATACTATTTTAAGAAATCCTTATCTTGAGGCACTGCCACACGAGTGATATGTGGAAAAAAATAAAGGGCTCAACATGCGAGACGCAGTCCATCTAGTTTATTACTTCGAACACAATTTGAACGAAAGTTGTTGCTAGCATTCAATTCAATATATAGTTATGGAGACCATTTTTTTGGCAGATGGTTTTTTTAAGAAAGGCAGATGAAAGACCACTCCCCCCCCCCCTGACCATTGAAATATCAGTGTCTCAATTTGAAGACGGCTATAGAGGAAAGCTGTTGATTATTTTCAAAATAACAGTCAAATTAGTTTCAAAATATTCAACAGAACATTCCTTAGTACCATGCTAAAGAAATTATCGTTTCTGGCATGTGAGAGTTACAGGGTTATCGAATCACCATCCCCCCCTCCCACATGCCGCCTGACCGTATGCTCATTTTAGTAATCCATGTGTTTTTATAGACTGTAGTACGGAGTGGTGGTGTTGTCATAATGTTGATGGTATTCTATATGAACATAATGGAGGTGATTTTTATACCAAGTTTGGCAAGATTATTTGAGCAGCAGAATTGTGACCAAGTATATTAGAATGTCTAACCATTATCCAATTTTATACTAATTATATGGCTGATTTATGTGATTTAGTTACTTTAGGTATTTGATAGAGGCATTCTGCAGCGACGTTGTCTTTTTCTAACATAACTTATACTTTATACTGCATACCGGAAAAGCTGGATTCTTCAGAGAGTAGACTGGTGCTTATTTTGAAAATGGTGTTATTGAAAGCTGTTGTTGTTTAGTGCTTTCAGCCACAACATTCTGCAAAGGACCACCAGCTATAAATGGTATGGCCAATTGAGTAATGAATGGTGAAAGCTAAGCTCACCCATTATTATCAGAGAAAATTTGAAGAAAAAAAAAGAGAAATTTGGTTAAAATGCGAATAACAAAGTGTGTGTGTGTGTGTGTGAGGGTGTGCAATCTCTAATTGCCATTGTTCATTCAGCAGGTAAATGTTTTCATAACTTGTAATATAGCAATGTGTAAGTTATGCAATAACAACATTCCAAATTCACAGAACCAGTATTGTTTCTTTAAATTATCCTTGCATCGTTTATCCATCTGTCCTCCAGGTTTCTACAGTATAAGTATATAGTAGATATGATATAGGCTCTAATGCAATTTATACTTTTTTCCTAAGGTTGTTTGTTAATGATTTAGGTTATATCTGGATCGTAAATTCATATGATTCATACAGATCACTATGAACACACTACTTTCAGCTCACTTTGCTTGAAAGCCCAAGTAAGCTTATGTCATGTCATCCCTCCATGATCTACTAATGTTGCTTTAAAAAGTATCTTATTAACCCATGCGACTCTGATGTCAATATTCCATCGCAAAGAAACTTGTGTACGTTTTCCAACAATTTTGGTGGATAATGGTGTTGCTGTCTACAACAGCAACATCTTCCACCAAATTTGTTGAAAAATGAATACCAGTTCAGCTTTTGAATTAATTTGAAAATTTTAAATTTTGACCTCAGTGTGGTAAAGGTTAAACTGCTTGGCAGATTTTAACAAAACGTGATTGGAAGGCCCCTATGGTGGGAGTTTTGTAAATTTATAAATGATGTGGATTTTAACCCTTTAACACTTACTTCATCCAAAAACGGCTTCTGCAGTGATCTTGAGAAATGTCCATTTGCAGACTAAGAGAAAACTTTGAAAATTTACCACTGGAATGACTGGCTCGGTTATCGAGCCAGTCATTCCAGTGGTAAATTTTCAAAATTTTCTCTTAGTCTGCAAATGGACATTTTCTATAAGAAAATATTATTTTTTTGGAACAAATTTGAGGGTTATATAACCTATATACTTTCTATTAAGCTCCGCTCACCTTGGAAGCCAGAACAATGACTAGCATTAGGATTACGAGAATTGTTTTATGCCGACCATTGGACCAATGTACACCGGCGAAGAGAATAGAATCAGACATAAATGCATCGGCAAATATCGAACTAAAATGGTGGCAACACTCCTAGTGAGTTAACGTGTCCATAAAATAACAAATAGTCCTAAATTTATTTAGGATTCATATCTTATCAATTTTCAAAATTTTTTATAGGCGTTTCAAAACATATTTTCTCTGAAAATTTACCAAGATTTTAACCAAACTTGGTTGGTAATCTTCAGAATTTTATGTAGAAATGAGATTGGTGAATTTTTTGGGGAGCCATCTGGGCTTTCTGAAAAGGTTCAGGAAATAGTTTACTAACTACTCATTAACCACGGGGATGATCTTAGCCAATGTCTAAAGGAGCTCTATGATGGTGGCCTTCAGAACATTCTACACAGAAATGTCATTGGTCAATTTCTTAGGTGGTTATTTTGCATTTGCAAAAAATGTTTAAACTGTCTCATTAAGCGATAGGCCAATTTCAAACAGACTTGGTTGGTAAGATTGGGTGAAGTTCTAGGTTAGCTGCACATGCCATTAGGCCAGTGTTTCTCATGCCATCTAAAATCTGGGGTAGCTGACTTATGGAGGGCCAATGATAGGTTTTTGGGCTATGTCGAGGCAAAAACATATACAACTAATTAGTATTTAACAGTAATACACAATTTTCAGGGGACCAATGGCACCCACTGTCCTAACCTTTGAATGTCCAAAGTTGCATGTTGGTGGTATATACCCTCAAAAGGACTTTATAAGAAACCCTGTATTTGGCTTCTTGTATTATATAAAAAATTAATTTCCAATGCAGTCTACACTCTGGTCTATTCTATCAATAGTGGACCCTGTATGGACCATTAAAGTGGTAGCTTAATTCAGCTAATTTGCTTCTGTGTTGAAAAACGACCATCCTTTGACCACAAAAGCAAGTCAGGTGTGAATTATAGATAGGTTTGACTGTAATTTAGACACATTCATTCATTTAGTTTCTATGTATGTGTGTAATTTTAGGAAAAGGGGTTTGAACTCTGAAATTTGAGGGAAATTTTTTTACTAATATATTGTTATCTCTCTATATATAGTATAATAAGTCTATCATGGCATCTATTTTCTATTATTAATTTGTTATCTGCATTTGCTACATCATTGACCATAGTTAGCACTAATAAACTATACACTGGTGCTGAACGCATTCATCAAATCATGAAACATACATAACTTTTTCTTATTAATTGTTGTACATGCACACACGACACTGCAAGCATGCAGAATTTCATAAAAACTGGATTAAGATAGTGTACCGTTGCCCGTTTCACTTTTTCAGAATGTGTACAACTTTTTCGGATTTTTAAAATCATGAATATGATCCAAATTTGGATCCAGATTTTGGTAGACAGGTATCACTTTTCTGATGAGGGTGGCCATGTTGTCAGCGTTATATTTTGTTTGGTTAAGCCTATGGAAAATAACCTTGGATACATGGTTGCCTATGCTGTTAGGAATCCACATGAAGACATTGAGGTCAAAGGTCAAGGCAACAGACGTTGGTACAAAATTCTGTTACGTTTTTGCATTTAGCAAAGCTTCTCAGTTTATATTTCAGGATTGGTTAACCCTCTTGGATCGAACTAAGCATGGAAACTTGGTTGGCTATGCTGTTATTCATCGGATTCACAATATTGAGGTCACAAGATTAAAGTTTAAGGTCACTAACATTTGATGCTTATCAGCAATGACCAGCGTAGGCAAGACATTTAATTCCACAAAATAGAAGGATCCATGTCTGGCTATGCCCCGCCATTTCTAGCTCGGTCCTGCCCACTTTAATGTTGGAATCGATTTATATACTTTGAATCCTAAATTTCCCAGAACCTCCATTTCAAGGTAGCTGTACAAGGTAAACGATATGCCGTCTTCTGATGGCTCTTGTTTATACAATGATATCATATTATGGAAAGGTTCCTCTGGTCTGTGCATCTTGTGAGTTTGAGATTTTTCTAATATCCAAGTTTGTTCTGGAGATGGATTGCTTAGAATTCTTTTCATAGTTATAGATTTCTCCTTACCAATGCTCTCAATTTTGCCTTCTATCCTTTGAGGGTGTCGGTTATCCCTCTTCTAGGTCCATTGGATTTCTTCGATTTTGATCAGTGTATTGTTAATACGTTTTCTCATGGTCATTACCCTGTCTGTCGGGGGATCCAACCTCTTTTCCCTTATTCCTCATTGGATCACAGTTCCCTCATTACCAGTGAATCTTCAGGCATGGGATTCAGATTCCTCAGAATGCTGACCATTCATCTTGGCTTCCAATTTGATAATGGGTCGGTCCAGTCTTTAATTCTTTTTTTTCAGGTAGGCTTGTGGGCCTCTCTCTATCCCTGAAAGACTCTTATTTCTAGTCCCTTTTCACCCTTCCTTTCAAACTTCTCTTCGTATCACATCCATTGACCTAGTATGTCACTTCTACTTCCTAATTGTCAGCCTCATTTTTCCCCCTTTCGTGTTCACCCTTATCTTTCTTCATGTCTGCTTGTCTTAACTTTTACCCCAATTTTCAGTTCAGGTCTACTTAGACGATTAACTCTTCAAGGATTAATTCCCTATGTCTCTGTTCTCGGACGCCTCAGTAGCTATCCGAATATGTCTTCATCTAGGCTCGATTGTCAACAGGGGAAATCTTGTCCATCTCCAAATCAGATATTCACTCACTTAGGGATCCTTTTCGCTCTTGTCCAAAGGTAGCTTTTTTCATTCCCTCACCATACGTTGCGGATCTTGTATCTTCTATCCAGTGTTTTCAGTGTGGGCCAGTTCATTTTGGCCAGGTGTTTCTTCATATTATAGCCCTGATGGTGTCGGTGGAAAAGGTGCTTTTTTGGGCCTATTTCAGGAGGCCTTTCAGCTTTTTCTCATGTTCCTTGGAATCTATTATCTGGACCACTCTAGTTCCTTGTTTCCTCATTATATTCCATCTTATGAGTCAGTTTTGGAAGGACATCCAATCTCTACAAGCCATCTTCTTCTCGGACATTTCCCTGGAAGGATGGGTATCAATCTGGGATTCCAGGAACATTTCAGGCACTTAGTCCCCACTGGAAGCCTCTTACCACATCAACCTTTTTGAGTTGTGGTCTGTTTTTCCATGCCCTAGTCCTTTGGGATCCCATATACGCGGTTTATCAATTCTTATCCGCTCGGACAACTTCACAGTAGTCTAGTTCATCAATCATCGGGGAGGGATCAGGTCAGTGTCTCTCTTCCAAGAGTCCTTGATAATGCTTCGCTGGTGCAGAGCCCGCAACATTTCTCTCCATGCAGCCCATGTCCCAGGCAAGTTAAAATTTCTGGCCGACTAATTATCTCGTCCTTCCAGGATCCCAGAAATGGAATAGGAATTGAAAGAGGCTGTAGTCAAGTCAATTTTTCTTCAGTTCAGAACCGAAAGATATCCATCTTCATATCTCCCTTTCTGGAAGAGATGATCCTTTCAGTTGTCTCTCCAGCCCAATCTTGGGACGTCATGTTTGCTTATGCTTTTCCCCCCTTCGATTCTCATTCCTCTGGTACTGAGAAAGATCCGGCTACATCTTTGTGTGGTCCTGTTATTAGCTCCATTTTGGCCGACAAAGTCTTGGTTTCCGGATCTTCTGGACATTCTTGTAGATCTCCCTTTTCTATTACCTGTTTCCAATAATCTCTTGTCCCAGAACAGAGGCAAGATTCTCCATCAGAACCCAGTAATCTTTCGCATTTCAGCGTGGAAACGGTCGCGTTGGCCCCTCCTTCATCAATCTTTCAGTCATATCTCAAGAACTTTTGAAAATTTATCACAGCTTCCACTTGAAACATTTATACGCCTCGATGAGGTTTTTTTAAGAAATGGTGTTCTGACCGTTCTATCTTGCCCTCTGAGGCCTTTTGGTTTACCGTTTTTATCAGTAAGTGCTCTCAGTTCTGAACTCTCGTCAAATGCCTTATTGACCCTTCTGTCCAAGTGCATAATCATTTCATGATCTCATTAAAGGTATGGGTAATTCTCGTCCACCCTTTGAGAAACCTCTTCCTTCTTGGAACCGTTCTCTGGCACTACAGGTTCTCTTGGGAAACATTTGAACCCTTAGGTTCTGTTGGTTTAAATCATCTCTCTCAAAGCAGTCTTTTTATTAGCAGTAGCATCGGCTAGCCATCTCGGAAATTCAGGCCTTATCTGCTGAATCAGATAGATTTCAAATTACAGGTAAAAGCATTATTCTCTATCCGACGGCTGAATTTCTGTCCAAACTCAATCAGTCAAATTCTTGGGTTAACCCATTATTAGCACACCTGGCCTGGTCCGTCAACTTTTCCTTTAAAACGACTTCTTCTCAAGAACCACTGGGCCGATTTCAATTATATTTGGCAGGAAGCATCCCTAGGGCATAGAGATTCAAGTTTGTTCAAAGGAAGCCGATCGGCCAATACCCAAGATGGCCGCCGGCCAAAATAGCCGATTTTTAGAAACCCTTTAAAAAATCTCCGAAACTGCTGGAGGAATTGATTCAAAATCATAGCACATCACCTAATGCAACGGTAGACCCAAGTGTGTTCAAGGCAACCTGATTGGCCTATTTGCCTGGCGGCCATCTTGGATGACCTAGTTTTCGTGAAAATGACTTCTCCCGAACCGCTGAAGGGATAGGTCTGAAAATTGGTAAATATGCTTAGGGACCAAGGTCCATTCAAGTTTGTTTAAGGGAAGTTCGTACATTAAAAAACATGGCCGCCATCAACCAATCAAAATTTAGCGTTTGTTGGCCATATTGGCTTTTTTGTATTTGATGTATTTTGATGGTGAAAATTGTTTTATATATGCTTATCAGTGTGGCGAGTTCAAATATGCCACTTTCGAGACTATCGGGTAAATGGTTTGGCTGCCATCTTGGTTTGTTTTCCCGCCATAGGCTCACATAGTAAAGCAATGGGGAATTCTTTAAACGACTTCTCAAGAACCACTGGGCCAATTTTAATTATTATATTTTGGAGGAAGCATTCATAGGGCATAGAGATCTAAGTTTGTTCAAACGAAGCGGATCGGTCAAAATCCAAGATGGCCATCGGCCAAAATGGCTGATTTTTAGAAACACTAAAAAATCTTCTCCGAAACCGCTGGAGGAATTGATTCAAACCTCATAGCCCATCATCTGTGGCAGTGATAGACCCAAGTTTGTTCAAGGCAACCTGATTGGCCGATTTGCTTGGCGGCCATCTTGGATGACCTAGTTTTCGCGAAAACGACTTCTCCCGAACCGCTGAAGGGATAGAGCTGAAATTTTGTAAATATGCTTAGGGACCAAGCATCTTTCACCTTTGTTCACGGGTAGTTTGTTCGTTAAAAATTAGGGCCGCCATCAACCAATCAAAATTCAGTGTTTGTAGGTCATATTGGCTTTTTTGTCTTTGATGTATTTTGCTGGTAAAAATTGCTTTATATATGCTTATCAGTGTGGCAAGTTCAAATATGCCACTTGCGAGACTGTCGGATAAACGCTTTGGCTGCCATCTTGGTTTGTTTTCCCGCCAAAGGCTCCCATAGTAAAGCAATGGGCCCATAGTAAAGCAATGGGGAATTCTTTAAACGACTTCTTCTCAAGAACCACTGGGCCGATTTCAATTGTATTTGGGAGGAAGCATTCATAGGGCATAGAGATCTAAGTTTGTTCAAATGAACCCGATCGGCCAATTTGTCCGGTGGCCATCTTGGATTTAGGCTGATTTTAGGAAACGTCTTTAAAAATCTCCGAAATGGCTTGGGGGTTTTTGATGCAAACCTCATGAAATATGATTTATGGCAAGGGAACTTGATTGGTCAAATGGTTCGGCGGCCATCTTGGTTGACCTAGTTGTAGTGAAAATTACTTATTCTCTAGAAGCGCTGACGGGATCGGGCCGAAATTTGGCAGATATGATTAGGGCCTAAGGGCCATTAAAGTTTGTTCAAGAGAAGTTGATCCGTCAAAATACATGGCTGCCATGGGCCAATCAAAATATAGCATGCTTGGTGGCCATATTGTATTTTTTTATTTGATGGATTTTGAGGCCGAAATTAGGTTTATATAGGTTTTTGGGTATTCTGATCTCAAATTTGCAATTTTCGAAACTGTCAGATAAATGGTTTGGCGGCCATCTCGGATCGTTTTCCCGCCAAAAGCTCCCATACTAAAGCAATGGGAAATTTAAAATATCTCGAGAACTGCTGGGCCGATTTCAATTATATTTGGCATGAAGCATCCTTCAGGCATGCGATCGGCAATTTGGCCGGCGACCATCTTGGATTTTGGCTGATTTTTAGAAATGTCTAAAATCTTCTCCCAAACCATTTGAGGGATCGATTCAAAACTCACGAAATATGATCTAGGGTAAGCGCTGAATCAAGTTTGTTCAAGGGATCTTGATTGACGAAATGGTTCAGCGGCCATCTTGGATGACCTAATTTTCACAAACACGACTTCTTCCCCAGAACTGCTGAAGCGATCAGGCCGAAATTTATGAAATATAATTAGCAACTAAGGGCGATTAAGCTTTGTTCAAGAGAAGTTGATTCATCAAAAACCATAGTATTTGGCAGCCATATTGGATTTTTTTATTTGATGGATTTTGAGGCCGAAATTCGTTTTATATAGGTTTTTGGGCATTCTTATCTCAAATTTACAATTTTCGAACCTGTCGGATAAACGGTTTGCCAGCCATCTTGGATCATTTTCCCGCCAAAAGCTCACATACTAAAGCAATGGGAAATTTAAAATGTCTTCTCGAGAACTACTGGGCTGGCCAATTTGAATTATATTTGGCAGGAAGCATCCTTATGGCATAGAAATTTCATTTTGTTCAAACGAAACTGATCGGCCAGTTTGGCCGGTGGCCATCTTTGATTTTGGCTGATTTTTAGATGTGTCTTTAAAAATCGTGTTCTCCGAAACGGCTTGGGGAATCAATTCAAACCTTGTGAAACCTCATCTAGGCAAAGAGGTAAGTCAAGTTTGTTTAAGACGACTTGATTGACCGAATGGTTCAGCAGCCATCTTTGATGACCTAGTTTTTTGGGAGATATGATTAGGGACTAAGGGCCATTAAAGTTTGTTCAAGGAAGTTGCTCCGTCAAAAAACATGTCCGCCGTGGGCCAATCAAAATGGAGCGTGTTTGGCGGACATATTGGATTTTTTTATTTGATGGATTTTGAGGCCAAAATTGGTTCCATATATGTTTATGGGTTTTCTGAGCTCAAATTTGAAATTTTCAAAACTGTTAGATAAACGGTTTGGCGGCCATCTTGCATAATTTTCTCGTCAAAACTCCCATGCTTAAGCAATGGGAAATCTAAAATGTCTTCTCGAGGACTACCAGACCGATTTCATTTATATTTAGCAGGAAGCATCCTTAGGGTATAAGGATCCAAGTTTGTTCAAATGAACCTGATCAGCCAATTTGCCCAGCGGCCATTTTAGATTTCGGCCAATTTCAGGAAATGTCTATAAATCTTCTCTGAAACCACGCAGTATCTTCATCTAGGCCACGCGGTAAGCCAAGTTTGTTCAAGAGGACTTGATTTACCAAATGGTTCGTTGACCATCTTGGATGACCTGGTTTTCACGAAAATGACTCCTTCAGAACCTCTGAAGGGATCATGCCAAAATTTGGGCCATTAAAATTTGTGCAAGGGAAGTTGATCCATCAAAAAAACATGGGCGCCATGGGCCAGTCAAAATGTAGTGTGTTTGGCGGCCATATTGCACTTGCAAAAATGTCCACCAACTCATTTAAAAGACTGCTAAACCACCCACCAACAATTTTGACAAAAATTGATGGTGCACCAGGTGAGCGACACAGGCCCCTTGTTAGCTCACCTGGCCTGAAAGGCTAAGTGACCGTATGTCGTGGCGACCATCCGTCGTGTGTCCGTAGTCCGTCTGTCAACTTTTCCTTTAAACGACTTCTTCTCAAGAACCGCTGGGCCAATTTCAATTATATTTGGCAGGAAGCATCCTTAGGGCATAGGGATCCAAGTTCGGCCAATTTGCCCAGCGGCCATTTTGGATTTTGGCCGATTTCAGGAAATGTCTTTAAAAATCTCCGAAACCACTTGGGAAATCTTCATCTGGGCCAAGAGGTAAGCCAAGTTTGTTCAAGAGGACTTGATTGACCAAATGGTTCGGCGACCTTGGATGACCTGGTTTTCACGAAAATAACTCCTTCAGAACCGCTGAAGGGATTGCGCGAAAATTTGGGCCATTAAAATTTGTTCAAAGGAAGTTGATCCATCAAAAAAACATGGGCGCCGTGGGGAAATCAAAATGTAGTGTTTGGCGGCCATATTGCACTTGCAAAAATGTCCACCAACTCATTTAAAAGACTGCTAAACTACCCACCAACAATTATGACAAAAATTGATGGTGCTCCAGGTGAGAGACAGGCCCTTTGCGCCTCTTGTTAAAAATTTACCGGAAATTGTTAAATTGCTTCTTCTTACTACGTTGAGCAATTTCAACCAAACTTGGCTAAAATGATCCTATGATCATAGACGCCAGAACTTACATTCAAAATTTTGACTAGTAGATTTTTCCCATGAAAATCTCTTTTCCATCTTGTTTATTGTAAAGAATCATGTATATTTAAATGCAAATGCTAATGGTCCAGGTGAGTGTCACAGGCCCTTGGGCCTCTTGTAATTCATAAACTTTCTTCCTTATCGCCAGATGACTCTGTCTTGGTGCCCTGTTAGGGCTTTTAATGTTTACAAACTTCGTACTGCCGCCAAACGATCTGACGATAGACATCTTTGGGTTACATTTTCAGAAGGCATTTAAATGGTCATATCTTGTTAGAATAGTCATATTTATGAAAGATATTCATTGTATTCGTCAGCCTTTATGTTATACCCAGATATGTCAGAATTCAACATATTTGGATATTTCTGAAAGAAATTTCCCGTCATAATGTAGTGAAATTAGGTTAATTTTTAATTTCAGCTTTAGTCAGATATTCAGAGTCAAGTTGTGATAGGATCATCTGCCTCAAGTTGGATTATATGACTGGATTCGTCAAAGGAATGAAGTCTTGGTTGCTACCAACAAGGTCATGTGATAGCTATCAGCCAATGAGGTTGTCATTGTGCTTAATGACCTGCTCAGTGGCGCTGGGTATTGGATTAACCCTCTTCTTGCCTCATTCTGAGATATAGCATTCAAGCGAATTGCTATGGATCTCATCATTGGAGAGAGTATCGAGATACCTGAAGAAGCCTTCAGTCACTCTGTAACCACAAAGCACAGCAAACATTGGCTGTAAAAAATTCATCCCACTACGCTTCCCTTCAGAGAAGGAAAGAGCAATAGTAATGCAAGGAGGTAGGTGTATGTAATTAGTAAAACATAAAACCAGACCCTTCGGTTCGTCTGGTCGATCCGTAATATGGTCAGAATCTAGATCCATGTTTTTAAATCTAGATAATTATCAAAGATTATAAATCCCAGTTTATGATCTTTGTGTTAAAATTTGAGTCGGATCAGTTATTTCTGATATCTAGTATACAGGTATGTGTTTCCGGATGATAGATCTATATTTATTGGTTTGAAATTTCATATCTGAATTGGACTATGTCCGAGACGATACCTACGAAATTGGTGAACCACGATCCAATATGGTTGCTGGGTAACAAGACACTGGCAGACATCCTGAAAACTTCTCATGTTTCCAAAAACACCAAAAAAGTAACATGTTAGCCAGAAACGTTCTGTTGAATATCTTGAACATAATGGACCTCCATTTTTAGCTATGCCCCGCCCATCACTAGCTAAGCTCCACCCACACCTCGCCGTGTTTGGATTGATCGATCCCCGAATGCCCTAGCTATCAATTTCCTGAAAACTATACAGGGAAGCTGTTGAATATTTTGTAACTAATTAGACTGGGCGCTGTTGCTGCCATAGGCAGCAACAGCGCCCAGTAAAATTAGTTTCAAAATATTCAACAGAATATTTATTAAATAGTAAAAGCAAACAATTTGTACAACAGCCCATACATAGACCGTCATCAAATATGCGTTCGTGACGTACTTATCGACGTCATTCATTATGATTTCATTGTACACACCACGCAGTTCATTATGACGTCATATGATGGGTGGGTACTCTGGAAAGGTGAATTGGATTGGAGCACATTGCTGTGTTCCAATCTAATTATGTTCAAAATATTGAACAGTACGTTTTGTTTCAGAAACATGTTAAGTTTTTTCTGATCTGTAGTGTAGTTAGCAAAGACAAAGTACATTTCCTTGTCCAATCACACATGCATATGTCACATCCATCTGTCATGCTGTACTGAACCAGGAAATAGACATCTTTGCTAAATAGTGCACTCTTAGACATAACATGTATACAGGCATATATTCAGTTTACTTTCAACGGTAATCATATTGAGAAAGCAGATTATGTTAAAATCTAAAAATGGTCCAGACAAAAATCAGAGACAAATACCATTTTCTATGATGTTAGTGAACTATAAAAAGTAGGTCACAGTGACCTACTTTTGATGTGACAACTAACCTACAAGGCATCCATACACTAAGTTTGGTTACTGTATACAAAAAAATGTTCACTCAACCATGAAAAGTAGGTCACAGTGACATACTTTGTGTGACCTACTTTTGATACATGACCCACCTTTTGACTATGATGCATCATATATCAAGTTTGATAACTCTATATGAAAACCCTTTAAATTATGGTCCGGACGAAAAATAGGGGACTGACAGAAGCATGCATGTACAAAATGGTTACACCGGTATATATCACTGCTTTGCATGGGTATAAATATAATCTCAAGACCACTGCATAAGCCATTAAAGCGACAATCCTTTCAACCCTACAGATCAGTGGATGTACTTAGGACTGGCAGTGGATGTAGAACTGCAAACTGAGTTGTTCTGTTATTAAATTAGATAAAAGATTTTGGCCTTCAAATCTTACCACTGATATCAATATTCTATTTTTAGCTCACCTGGCCAGAATGGCTAAGTGAGCTTATGCTAAGGCGACCGTCCGTCCTACATCAGTTTTTTTAAAACAACTCAAGAACCACTGGGCTGATTTCAATTATATTCGGCAGGAAGCATCCTTAGGGCATAGAGATTCAACTTTGTTCAAATGACGCCGATCAGCCAATTTGGCCAGCAGCCATCTTGGATTTTGGCCGTTTTTTTTAGAAATGTCAAAATTCTTTTCTCCGAAACTGCTTGGGGCATCGATTCAAAACTCATGAAATATGATCTAGGGTAAGAGCTGAGCCAGGTTTGTTCAAGGAAACTTGATTGGCCAAATAGTTTGGCGGCCATCATGGATGACCTAGTTTTCATGAAAACGACCTCCAGAACCGCTGAACGGATCGGACTGAAATTTGGCAGCTATGATTGGGGACTAAGGGCCATCAAACTTTGCTCAAGGGAAGTTGATAAGTAAAATAAATGGCCCAAGGGCCATAGTGCTCACCTAGCTGGTAAGGAACTGTAAACATGTTTAGATTAATTAATGCACAAAAAGCATCGTTGGTCCATCAGGCAACCATAACCATTGCCATAGACAGATGGTAATCGTCATTATTATTAGCTTACCTGGCCTGAAAGGCCAAGTGAGCTTATGCCGTGGCGACTGTCCGTTGTACGTCCGTCAACTTTTCCTTTAAACGACTTCTCAAGAACCACTGGGCCGATTTCAGTTATATTTGGCAGGAAGCATTCTTAGGGCATAGGGATCCAAGTTTGTTCAAATGGAGCCAATCGGCCAATTTGGCAGGCGGCCATCTTGGATTTTGGCCGATTTTAGGAAACGTCTAAAAATCCTGTCCGAAACCACTTGAGGAATCGATTCAAACCTCATGAAACATCATCTAGGGAGAGGTAAGCCAAGTTTGTTCAAGAAGACTTGATTGACCAAATGGTTCGGTGGCCATCTTAATGACCTAGTTTTCCCAAAAACGACTTCTCCAGAACCGCTGAAGGGATCGATCAGGGACTAAGGGGCATTAATGTTTGTTCAAGGGAAACCCATGGCCACCGTGGGCCAATCAAAATGTAGCATGTTTGGTGGCCATATTGGATTTTTTTATTTGATGGATTTTGAGGCCGAAATTGGTTCTATATATGCTTTTGGGTATTCTGAGCTCAAATTTGCCATTTCGAAACTGTTGGATAAGTGGTTTGTCGGGCATCTTGGATCTTTTTCCTGCCAAAAGCTTGCATACTAAAGCAATGGGAAATTTAAAATGTTTTCTGGAGAACCACGGGACCGATTTCAAGTATATTTGACAGAAAGCATCCTTACAGAATAGGAATACAAGTTTGTTCAAAGGAAGATGATCAGCCAATTTTACCCATGGCCATCTTGGATTTTTGCCAACCGTAGAAACGTCTAAAAATCTTCGCCGCTTGGGGAATTGATGCGAAGTAAAAAATTTTTTTGGCAATGAATCTCAAAATTTAGCATTTTTGGCGGTCATCTTGAATTTTCTGCAAATTTCTGAGAAAATCATAAGACCTACTTATTAAACACTGGCCCAATTTTAATAAAACTTGGCTAAAGCTTCTTCACAGAAATTTGATTGGTAAATCTTTATAGTGATCATCTCGTTTTGTTCATTTGTGCCAGTGGCCAATAATTCCAGGTCAGCGATACAGGGCCTTCAGGCTGT
>JAVVLW010003898.1:0-25000 GCA_034401795.1 Chaetoderma sp. LZ-2023a
GCTGTCTGGCTATCGGTGTCCAGTGATGGTGTCGAGGTGTTTGACATTGTATGACATTTGAATGTCAGTGCCGCTGATCAGCCTGGGTAGCTTGCAGGTAACTCTACTCTCCTGCCTGTTGTGGCGTTTGTACATTGGGCAGAGATGGATCATCTGAAGGCGTGTAATCTTATAGCTTATAGTCAGAAGTCTGCACCTCCATAGAAACGGGCTTCCGTAGGAGCATTGTTTCTGCTTTTCATAGTATGAAATATATTTGGTTGAGGACTGCTGTTGTAGCCTTAGGGCCTGATCTGACGTTGCGATCAGGAATTCGTCCTGTCCATGATGTTCGATGACAGCATGTGTGTTTGAAAGGCGTATTTATGGCAAATAGACCATTGGAACTAAGAAATGACACTAGTGCATCTCCATTGCTGCTACGCATGCTCTCTCCCTACGACTCCGTGCATAAGCCAAATCCTGAATTCGTGTCCGCATGCGTGTGGTCTGTCTAAAGTTGCTGCTCTGAGTGGTTAGCTACTTTAGTCTCTTGAATGCATGTAATATAAATAGTATAGTGTTCACAGTCTGCACCTAAGGTGTGCCTCTTTGGTATTGCATTCAGACCACGTACATTCCACGTAGCTATGGTAAGTTCCGAGGAAGATCGCGTTGTCCGTATGGTATCTACTTGTAGCCTGCGCTGTCCACCATAATGATCTGCATTGGTAAATATAGGCTAACTGCCATTGTCTCGAGCTATGGGCGGTGGCGAGTATGTACCCTTAATTTCCGACTCAGAACGTGTCAATCATTGCCGTGTACGGCGCTATAACAGAAGCACACGTGAGGGTATAATTCCAGCAATTGCTTACCATTTCTTATTAAAGTTTCTGTATTAAGAGTGGCAGGCTCAGCCTCCCTGACCATATAGGCTGCTTTTGATAGAATGCCATGACTAATAGTCCCACGTGGACCACTTTTTACACGTAAATAATGACGCCGATTGGCTGAGCTGACATGGTCATAGTAATACCTAGAACGCATATTATTTGCGATCTTGCATGTTTATGTTGGATTTAGTCGCTGTACTCTCACGTAAAAACACGAAGACTGCAGGTTTTGTGTGAAATTTTACTATGGGTAACCTGGTATAATTTGACATTAGTTTCTGGAACCAGAATTCATTAGTCACTAGTGCAGTACCTCGCAGAATGGAATAGGCTCATCTAAAACAGGCCCTAAGTTAAATAGGCAAAATAGCATTTGCTAGCGGTGCGTGATTTCGATCTACGAACCTTTGGGTTACAGGGTCATCTAAAACATATGTAAGTAAAATAAGAGAAATAACAGTAAATGTCATTTTCAAAATAATAAAACGACATTTAAGATCAGCAAAATGGAAGACAGGTAATTTCAATCAGCATATAGTATTATTAATCTATGATGCAATCGCAGAGCAGTAAAACCACTCAAGATCTTTCTTCCTTCTTCTTCTTCTTCTTTCGTTCTTTCTTTCTTTCTTTCTTGTTCTTTGTCAAAAACTTCTGACCGCATCTCCTCCTACAGTTTCCATCCGATCAACTCCAAACCTGGTCAACATCAGCTACCTAGTCTGGAATAGTGTGCTATTCAAAATAATTTGGATTAGCCCACTAGGTTGTCAGCTACCCAACTTTGAGTGGACAAAAAGTCCAATAGGAAATGCATGGGGAGTTTAAGTATTAACCTTTAAACTGCTACTACACCTAGTTTTGATCACATCACTACCATACTTGGTGAGGATGTTACCCTTGGGGTCCTGAAGATGTTCGCCCACCTAAAAGATGACCTTTACCGTTGATCACCCAATGCATGGAAAATGGTTCCATAGGGAATAAAGGAGGATTTTCAGGATGGATCTTTGAACTGTGACTACACCTATAGTTTTGATCAGATAACATCCATACATGGTCAGGATGTTACCATGTGGGTCCTGAAGTGGTTGATCGATATGGCCGGCACATGCCCAAGTGGAAGGGTACCCCCTGAGCATCAAAATTAATAATTAGTAGTTTTCGTTTTTGGCAGACGTGAACTCCTCTTCATCAGAGATAGCATAGCTTACCTTCCTTCACCCATACAAGCTGATTGAGATTGTTAGATTGAGTGAAATGTTTAGATTTTGGACTTCACCTAACTTTGCAGATTTCTCGCTTATTTGACTCATTAGGGCCTTTTCATTGATTTTCATGAACACGTTACCAATAGTATTTCACGCATGCCGGATCCAATGGTGATAGTTTTGGAGTGATCCAACCTCAAGGTCAAGGTCACACAGTCAAGACGCAAGTTAACAGTTTTCATTTTTGGCATAGATTACCTCCCTTTTAACCATACAAGATGATTGAGAGACTTAGATTGAATGAAATGTGAAATTTTAAATCCAAGGCACCCCGCACAAATTTTGCAGATTTCTCGGCGATTTGACACTCCAGGGCTTTTTCCTTGATTTTCATGAAAACCTTACTATAAGTGTATCACGTATGCTGGATCCAATTGTGATGGTTTCCGAGTAATCCGGCCTCAAGATCAAGGTCACCCCTTAGTTATCAGAGTTATCAGTTTCGTGTTTGCCAGAAATCAACACCACTTGCCCAACAATTGTTAATGCTTATGTAAGAAGAAGCCTTATACTATTTATTCATGGCCACACATCGCAGATTTACAGTTACTTCAGCAAGTGTTCTCTAATTTTTACTACTGACCGACACAAAATGGAAGACGGGTAATTGCAATCAGCGTATAGTATTAGCAACTACCTTCGATTAGTAACCAAGTGTTGCGTGTACATAGCCTGATAAAAAATTACATTCATACCTTTCTATAACAGATACCTGTTATGTGGTTCATTGAGACGGGTAAGTGAGCCACCTACATTTAGCTCCAGAAGATATATTCCCTATAGGTAATCCGTTGCGTTGCGTGTTTAATAATTTCCCACGCGTGGCATAATATAAATGGTATTTCAGTACGTTCACAACCGCTTAGCCCTTTAACACGCGTATCAGCCAAAAACGGCTTCTGCAGTTGTCTTGAGACATGTCCATTTGCAAACCAAGAGAAGACTATTTTAGAAAATTTACAGCTGGAATGATTGGCTCGATAAGCGAGCCAGTCATTCCTGTGGTAAATTTTCAAAAATGGTTTTTTCTTGGTCTGCAAATTGACATTTTCTTTGAGAAAATTGATTTTTTATGAACAATTTAAGGCTTAACGGGTTAAACACGTACCTAGCAGTACAGCCCAGAAATAACTTATCTTGTATCCAAAGCAAAATGAAATGCACTGTTGAATATTTCTTACTAACTAACATGTTTTTGGATGGTTTTTATTGTTTTTGAAACATGTTCATGTATTTATAATCTGTACTGTGTGAGCTACAACCACAGCCAATCAATGACCAGCTATCGCTTAGCCCTTTAAGCATTGAAATTTCAGTGGCTCAGTTCCACGACAATTATAGCCTATATGAAAGCTGTCTACTATTTTAAAACTAATTTGATTGAACCCTGTTGCTGTCATAGGCAGCAACAGCTCTGAGTTGAATTATTGTCAAACTATTCTATATAAAATGTCTGATATCATAAAGAGTCGGTCATTTATGGTCTGTAGGGTTTACGTGGTTAATCCAAGTCACTTATTGCCATAGGTAGGCTCCTATATGTTTTCACAAGCACAAGATGCCGGTTATATATGATAAATGGTGTATCGTACACAAGTCGCGTAAAGACTCACATTCCACAACTGCGCGAGTACAACAGTGACCGAATCTCTCTGCGCAGGATAACCGGTGCTGCTTGGACTTATTTAATACGTTTTCCTGGAAGTTTAAACAGCCATCGATCATATTTCCCAGTGACCAGTGAGCCAGTGACAGACCAATAAAACTATATTAATATCAAGTTATTGACCTGGATTTTCCGATCGACATTGTCCACTATTTATATACAGATACATTTGTCAAGAACGCGGACATAAATTATACCTGACAAGATCATAAACCACAGTATCACTTTGAGCTAGTTGATTACGGATAATAAATTTTACATTTTAGGGATCCGCTTTCGATATCAAATCTTTTCAAGGTAAAATAAAATATTGAAAATAAAATCAAACTGTGACTGTAAAATCAATAAACAATATAATAATTGAGTAAATTCGAGTTTAACACGTAATGTTTTATGATTGCATGGTTAACCTAAGACATCGGTAGTCACCGTAAGCCTTCCAACCCTACATCACATGAATTTACTATTATATGAAACGCGTTAAATATGATCAATAAACAACACAAATTTTCTGACGAATATTTTTGTAAACAGTTTGACAGAAATTGGTTGCGAAGTAAAGCTCTATATACATTCAATCAAGTTCTACGCAAAGTAGTCGGTGCGTGGAGCAAAAGGTTAATGAAACGTCATATGTGATGCGTAGGCCCTATACGTGCACCAAAAAGCTACCTCGCGTGCGCGCATGCATGTGCCTGCGTGTGTAGGTAGGGTAGGGGCGTGTGTTGTCGACATCACAATTTCAATATAAAACCCTATTAAGACACCAAAATACCCCACTCTCGCTAACTCTTGACAGGAAATCAATTTGTCCCTCGCCAGATTCCGAATAGAGTAATGTACTGAAGTGGAAATGAAACCCATATTGGCACGAGGGTTGGACTCGCGACTTTGTTCTATTAATATATACATCCAAGCGGATCAACTGGCTACTTTATCAACGACCTTTATGTACCGTTAAAGATGCATTACCTTCGAAATATAAATAAATTTGGAAATTGTCAATAGTTTTGTGTCAATACAATGGTTCCTGTGTATTATTAGTACATACTAATCTTTATACATATATTCCGACCCCGTCACATATATCTGTTATTATTTGTTGTTTTTCTGGAAACTCGTGTGCGCGTATGAGTTTTCAATTTAGGGATGCATTATGTTTACGAAACATAATTGGATATAACTCAGAAAATCTTAAATATGTCTAGACGGTTCGCCGGCGATAGCGACAAACAAAATACTAACGCTACTGCGATCGGAAACGCTGGGAGGACTGAAACCGCAAAATATTGTATCGTGACATCAAAGAAATACGTTGCATAATAATATTTTCAGGGTTATGGTTTGAGACTTGGTTGAGATGGTAAAATTGCGAATATGACATCTTTTATTGTCATGTACCAGTCTGACACCCACTGTTTACCCAATGTATTCATCCGTTCTTACGAGGGGAAGGTCATCTACGCAAATAGTATCTTTACGTTCACTTTCATCGGATCATTCATAAATTCATTGCTAAGTTGATGAAGGCAATGTTGCTTCGCTTCCCATAGCTTTCATGTTTTAAAGGTACTATTTGGTTCATGAAAATATCCAGCAAGGCACTTAAGAAGCAGTAAATGCTAATATATGGCACCAAATTTAGATGCGATCAAAGATCTCCTGCGCCATTTATTGAAGCCATTGATTTAAATCATGACACGATAATATAATAAGAGGCACTATGTGGAATTTTCACCAGCAGTGCCACCAATCCTTGACAAGTGGGTGTCGCCGTTAACATGGGAATATTGACCTCTGGATTACCCATACGGATATTAACCATTTAATGACTCAATTTGGTCAAGAAAATCAAATTACTTGCTTATTAAATGTCTATTTGCAGGCCAGAAGAGACTATTCTTGAAAGTTTATCACTGGAATTACTGGCTCTACTACCGAGCCAGTCAATCCAGTGGTAAACTTTCAAAAACTTTCTTCTCGTGGCCAGCGAATGAACATTCGTGAAGACCATTGCTGAGGTAGACGTGAAATGGATAAAGAGAGGTAACAGAGTTGTAAAAGAAAACAAACTTTTGAACATCGTACCCACAAATGACTTTTGTTCATATGGCAATTGATCTTGTTACCAGGTTTTGCTGTATTGTTGGCGTCTCAGGAGTATTTGCAGAAGAGGGCTTGTCAATACCAGAACCAATTTGTCTATCATGGCACAAACAGTAATGGTATTGCCGATGTTATTCATTGCCCCCCCCCCCCGCCCCATTACTGGTGGGAATTGTGCGTGAGCCTAATCTATTAGTGGCATATGCTTCTACTGTAACGCCATATGTCACGGGGATTAGGAAATAAATGGTTGCGTACTAACATTCGATGGAACCACAATCGGCAAATTTCTCTCACTATATAAAGGATTCCCACAGGTTAGAGCATATGTTCACGTGTATTACAAACTATTTCCGAGTATTTTTCATACAGTAGGTTTAAATATCTCCCTATGTGGGATAATACTCCAAGCTGATGGTACCTAAATATATTTTGCGGGAACAACAACAACAACAACAACGACGACGACGACGACGACGACGACGACGACGACGACGACGACGACGACAACAACGACAACGACGACAACGACGACGACGACAACAACAATACCTGAGACATGAGCATTGAACATGTGTTATTCAAATTCAGATTATGTGAACCAACTAGGATCACCACCGCCTCGTGGTTTAATTGTCTGCAAAAAATACCCTCGCGTTAGTATCCATTGTTAGAATATCTCTTGTGTCATTAGTTGTGACAGCATTGTCTAACCATGAGAGAACTATCCGAACTCTGCAGCACAGGGATCTATTTCTAGCACCGCCCATTTCAAGATAAGTTCCGCCCACTTTTTTAGTATGTTAGAATCGATTTATATATTCCCAGAATCCCATTTTCAAGGTAATTAGAAAAGGAAGCTGCTGAATATTTTGGAACTAGCTCCCAGTCAAATTAGCTTCAAAATATTCACCAGAATGTTTATTAAATTGTAAATCCATCAAATACATACAATTCGTAAACTTGACTGACTTGTCTATGCATATGACGGAGCTAGATACGCCATTTTCATTGTGCCGTATTTTCAAAGAACCTGAAATGTCTATTCGCTATTGGTTGCAGGTGATAATCAGTAATTTCACTGATGCTATATATTCAGAACCACAATCCGATATTATCGGTATCATAGGATCGGACTAAGAATCAATAGATTTATGAATTTTGGGTAACATATAGAATGTGCGTCGTTTTGATTCTCCTTTTGCAACGAGTTATTTAAACTGCGTTTGCGTTAAACTCTTGTTATCAACTATATTATGGAAAATTTCATTTAAATTGTCGCAGTTCCTTTGCTAGAGTGGTTCATCTGATTTTTGGTAATGTTTCGGATTACTGAGTTGACGATGCGCTTCACGAATGTAGTTGTCTTTAAGCATTATTACAGCAGCAGATCCTTTGTTGGCAGATTTACTGACAATGTCGTTGATTTTGAGCAATGCGGTTAAGGCTTGGTGTTCCTCATATGACAAATTTTGGTGATTTTTCGAACATTCCACATTTTCAGCACGTTCTTTTAGAATTTTTATACTGTCAGAGATCGCTGGTTTGACTAATTTTGAGTCTGGTGCCCAGTCAGTTTTTTCAACGAATAGTAGAATATTACTTGTGGAGTCTCGAAAAAGGTCAGCTAATTTGCCACGGTGGCCAAATTCAAGAACTTCCCAAAAGCCATTATCTAAATGTGCATCTACGCCTATTTTGGGCCTCGATGTTGGTACAAATGTTAGGCCAATGATTGAGTAATGATTTCTCTGTTTCAAATAATGTAGAGCCAATTAGATTAACAGATGTCACCACCCGGCCCGATACTGGGGTGGTTAGTACCCTGACCTTCAGTTAGTTTAGGTTGAGAAAAGTTAACCAACTATGATACATTGTATTAGTAGTTTTCTCACGCCAATCATGGATGTTATCCTGTACCACCTGAAACTCAGTGATTGGTAGATTAGGGATGACTGATACCTTTATCCACAGGGATTCTACGGATGAATTGATCAACTATATGGTTCTCTTCTGCTGTGCACTTAGATGTTGAGAATACTTAGCTTAGTGAAGTAAACCTTTGAATTTGGAAATTCTGACCGAATGGTTTTGAATAATAGTTGGACTCGTTGTGCAATTAATGACATAGATTCATCCTTGTCATTTATGCCAATGCTTATGATGATTTTCTCTGGCTGATAGGAGTCCATGTATTTTTACAATGGACCTAGCGTGGCACAGTTTTGCCCCTGGATATCAGGTTATCTGGGTGTCTGAATGTGGCTCTACATTTATTCTGCTTAGGTTGGAGGAGTCAAGGATCAGGATTTTTTCCAGAACCTACCTCATACCGGAATTTCCAGAGATAATTTTCTTCGAACGGTGTAGTTTACTTAGGTTTATTTCGAGGATGGGTGCTGTCGCTACATGGTGTAGGAGTGAACTTGGTTGAGGTAGTTTGGTCTCTGCTGTTGGGGTATGACACCTATTTGATTCAGTGGAATTGATCTGGTCTTTGTACCAGATCTTCGGTCAACCTCTGCTCTCTGTGAAAGGGGAGGGAATGCCTTATGAGACAAAGAAGTTGGATACTCTGGTAAAAGGTACCTGACTTGGATCCACATGAGTTGATTTGGTACTCGGACCATATTTCTGATCAACATCCGTTCTCCATGGAAGGGGAGGGAATTTCCCTGGAAACAAAGGTGGTAGGTATTCTGGTAGAGGAATCTGAAGTGGGTCCACAAGAGAGTCTAATAGGGATATTGGTGATAACCGGGTGTCTGTTCTCTTTACTGGGGTGGGGAGAACTATCAGTTGGCGACCTGATATATTTTCTAAGTTCTGAAGGTGATGCAGTGACTGGTAAGGTCTTGGATGACATTGCAGTAGGGGTGTTGACTAGGCGTTTTGCTTGAAAATATGGGTCAAAAGGTCTAACAAAATTGTAAAACGCCTCACTTGCATTTGAATACAGTTTCTTGCCATAGATTTGTTACCATCTAATTGCTGTTAATTTGGCTCTGCTTAGATCCAGTTTTGGTTGGTCCTGCCCGACGTATTTGATCCTAGTTTCAACTTGTAGTGATTTATCATCACCTGAATTATAGACTTTGCCAATTCAGCATTCACATGCGTGATATCCTTATGCACCTCTCTATTAGACATTGCTGGCTTACAGAACTTACATAATTCCACCACTTTCTGATTTAATCCGGTTTGTAAGGTGCTGCTGCTCAGGTGGTCAATCAAAACAGCAATGTGGTGTAAACACTAGATTACCATATAGTAGCATTTGACTAGTCGAGCCAAGGCAGATGATGGCTGACAGTCGTTATTCTTGCTATCCATCCTCTTGCCCCTGCTCGGTCTAACCATTGTACTACAAATAGGAAATCAATGGTTAATCAGCCAATCGACCCAACCACTCAGATACTCTAAATAAATCAAACTACAGGCAGACAACCCCACAAACAGACAACAGTCAATCACACAAGTGGCGGACAAACAAACAAACTGATGCAGACCAATCAAACTACTGGTGATCAAACTGCATACAGCCAATCACTCCGCTAACTAATGGACCTTTTCATTTTTAGCTATACCCCGCCCATCCCTAGCTAAGCTCTGCCCACACCTCGCTCGTGTTGGGATCGATCGATCTCTGAACTCTCTAGCTATAAATTTCCAGAAAAATATACAGGTGAGCTATTGAATATTTTGGAACTAACTTGATTGGGCGGTGTTGCTTACTACAGCATGTCTATTATTAAGTAATAGAGACATACAATTTGTACAACGTGTCGGACTATTAAGAGTTATATGCGGGCCAAATAGAATCATTTATGACGTAATGATTATTATGTCATCCTTCACACCACTTAGCTGATTATGACGTCATATGACTTCAGATGATAGATGAATACTCTGGAAAGGTGAATTATGTCTAGTTAAATTAAATCATATATCTAAAATGCTGAATAATTAAAACCACAAGCTTACACAGTTTAAACTACAAGCCTATTCGATTTACAAGCCTACGGTTTAGTCCACTAGCTAATATACAAAATGTTGGCGGTATAATTTTTTTAGGGTAGAATCTTAGCAAATGGTCATAAACCTATCTAACGTGATCCCTGTTGAAGAAAAATACTGTTGCCAGTTTGTGTATAATCAATTAGGGTGCTAATTTAATATATCAAATTAACCAGCATTAATCGCCGGATTCACCAACTATTTCACTACAAAAGCAAGACAGACTCTGAATTCCATGGAAATAAACATGCTTATTAGCCACAAATCAAATTGAATTTAATGTCTAAGTGATTAAAAAGTAAAAGAAAGCCGCACCTTGATTTTTTGTGTCTGGTGGTGGCTGTCGTGAATCGAGGTGGTGGGGGTTGGGGGGGGGGTGCTGTGCGTGGGTGGATTTGGATTTCGTTTCAGATCAAATTTAACTGCAATAGTTGTTCTCTGTCAGTGTCCGGAAGTATTATATATGTATAGATATTGACTTAATAATTATTCGTAGCCTAGTAGACACATTGACTTGGGAACAGAAGGGACGTGGCATAACAAATGAACCAGGACTTCGTGCTGTGCGCACATGGGTATGAGTCGGCTATTATTACCACGAGATCATAATGAAAATTTATACTAAACGTAAATTTTGGCATGTTGTTTTACATAATTTGTATATCAGGTATCAGGTCAAAGTGAAACAGTGGCTAAAGCATTGCTAATCAACAACATGAACTGTGCTTCTGAAGGACTAGTAGATGCTCCAGAAACTGTTATCAAACTTGTCATATGCACACCAAACCCCAGAACGAGTCCACAGTATGTCAGTTACAAGATCAGGCTGTATAATGAAGCTTACAACACATCTCAAACTAATAACATCGCTTCTTTACTAGAGTTTCTCCAAATCCAAGAACTGATTTTCCTGAAACTAGTTCAGAAATACCACATACTGCAGCATCAAGGATATCTACTCTTAATACACAATTATTACCACGTAGTAAGACAGACATGAATGCAGACGAGTTGGACGGAAAACAGCCAATTCCTTTTTGGTCTGCCTACAATTTATTCGCTCAGACAGAACGTTCCACAGATTCGTCACCAGTAACAAGCCTATACAGGGCCTTTGCCCTTCCAATTATTAAATCCCCAGTTCATGAATGGACCACGTTAGTAGAATCGTTGACTAAACTGGCAGCACTGAACAGTCTGGTATCATGAGAAGAAAAAGACTTGCAGTAACATTAGATATAGGCGTATATAAGAACGTTTTGAAACTTGAACCTCTTGATCTTAAGAACAAGTAAAAGTCGATATTTATTACCGGCACAATCCACACAATGCTATGTATCCTCCGATGTTTGGCCCAAACAATTGAAGGTAGTGGGCCTGACCAAGCATGTCAAGAGGCTGATTGATCTCTACAGCAGCGTTACAGTAACTCACATTAATAATGGTAGCCAGTACAATATGGATGTTAGCGTTCACATAATAACACTTCAAGTACTGTTTGATCTCTGGTTGGAAACATTTCTCGATGATCACTCTGAAATATACAATTCCCTGAAGGCAAGTTCAGAAGAGCTCTGTAACGGGTGCATGACTAATCAAGATGTTCAAGCATCACAGTAAATATTCTTAGTAAAAATCAAGTCATATAATTTCGAACATCTACTAACAGAATATGATGCAGCTCATGGCAAGGATTCAATGTACCGGTAGATATGTATGCACATTAGACAAGTTCTGGTCATACTACAGTCACTACGCGCGCACGTTAAGGTAACTGGTTCCTCTTCTTGTCAACGCTTGAGAAACTTTGAGAAACAGATTAGGTTATGTACTAAACACTCCAGAATTTTTTTCACCATATGCAAGAAATGGAGACTGTTGATCCAGAAGTTTGGCACGAGTTTGTCAATCAAAACTTCTCTGTGAACACAAGTAATAATGTTTCACTTACTCATATTGGAATAGACCAAGTGATGGAGCATCTTACCAATTCCACAAAAGACCAAGGACAAATCTCCATCATTAGCTCAAATCCAACAACTTTATTGAAGTTCTGTCTTACTGCTTCTGAAGTGGCGCGCCTCGCCGCATAGACTGAGCACATTATAACAATTTCAGATAGTACAGCATCGAAAATACAGCATCATTGTCTTTCAAATGCTATGGTTGCTCGTCGGAAATGGGCCATTGTGCAGCTAAAGACAGCATTAACATATTTTAACCTTATCAAGGCTTTCCATACAGAAACTGATGTAGTTGGAACCACAAGTCACATGTGCAAACTGGGATCAAACGAAATTATTGTACAAAACATTTAAAATAGTATTCAGTTTACAGAACAGGTGGGCATGATAGCTTATAAAAAATGCGTAGAAGAGCGTCTAGTCGGAAAATGTAATTTGTAGAATCGGGTGACAAAGGTCAAAGTTCTGTCATGGAATGGAGCTACAAAAACATTAAATTGAAGGTTGGATCTGAAGTTGACACTAAAGGACAATCCATGACTCTTTGTCCGACTGTTGGTCATTGCTCGGTCATCCCGTCAGCTTGTTGATTTAGAAGATGTAATTGGAGTGCACGAGTTTGGGTACACAAACCGAGTGATAATGGGACTAGATGGATATGTTCATCCTACAAATGACAAAAAGGTAATAGACCTTCACAAAGATCTTATACAGACTGATAACGGCAGTCTTGGCATCTACTGACACTGGTTATGATAAAAGCTCTCCATGTTGTCTTGTAGTAGATAGAATGGTTGCATTGCTGGAGCTGGGGGCTGTCAAGAACATTAAGCATTGTAAATATATTAGTGCAGCTTATGTTAGACTTCTCGAAAGTGTATGTTATATTTGAACATATAAGGGAGCTGTGCAGAGGCAAACAAACAAAAGGATTCAAGTCCTATTTAATTGACGACTCAACTAGCATCTAGCACAAAATGATGTTGCTTGCGAGCAATGAAACTAAGGAGTCGCCAACGTTATACCTAGCTCCATAAATCATAAACACCACTACAGTCGTGAATATGTTCTTGTCATCAAGTGAAAGTGTGACGAGAAATTATGACTGCCAACACGGTATAGGTGCCAGCACACCAGAGGAGGCATATACCGTTATGATTCTGCCACCCACCACCTACCCCTGGTAGCTAACATCTGGCAACATGATCTACTCTTGGATCCGTCATACCATGATCTTGAGAAATATGGAAGGCAACAACAAAGTGATAAGCTGATGCCAGTACTGTCCCAATAGGGGCCAGCACACCAGAAGAGGCATGTAACGGTATGATGCTGCATGGTGTTGAATCACAGAATTTAGAGTTCTTTATATATTTGCAAGACACGGATGTACTTCCAGCTTTTCATAGAATACATGTACCTTAACCTCGTAGCGGTACAACAATTCAGAATGATAATGGGACCTATTGGACGTCGGGAGAGTGTTATGCTTAAGTCTATCTATGGTAAACTTAATCCACAGAGAGCACGCTGTTTTACAACATTTCTTGGATCACGTTCTGCTGTAGACAGTGCGATATATGGCGAATGGGATGGGCAATCTACAATCGTAGTTACGGGATGTGAAGAATTTTTGTGTTCGTTTTTCTGTCCCAAGTGTGTTCTTATTGGACAAACAATGAATCTAAGATGGATTCTTCTTAAACAGCTAAAGGTTGATAAAGGTGTAGATAAACTGCCACCCACCCCAGGTGCTGGGGCAGAATATATATACGACACTTTCATTTGCTAGCTAACATCTAACAACGTGATCTAGTCTTAGAGCCGCCATATCCTGCCTATGTGAACCGTAGATGGAAATAACAAGATGACATGCTGATGGTAACTGTGTTGCATGTTCCAGGTTGCGCAGCTCTAGATTTTGTATTACAGCCCGTCAGGTGCAACTGTGTGGCAACTAACTTCGACAAACAAATGTTCAGGACGATGTTCGTGTAACGGTAAGAATTTAGTGTGTACTGAAGTGTGAAATTGTGAGGAGGATAATGAAAGGTGTTCTAACACAAAGCCGCTTGCCTTAATTGATGATGACATTGAGGAAGATTTAACTGAGCTTTGGTGCCTGTTATTTCCAGGCCTAACAGAATTGGCCCCGAAAATGCACTCTGATTTATATGGGACCAAGTGTATACCATGTTTAAGCATAGAAATATCGATAGAAAGAGATAATTAAAGGTCCATATTTTGAAAATTTAAATTAACACCCTAAATGTTCATAGAAAAACTGGCAACAGTGGGTTTTTTATTAGGGATGTTATTAGATCATTCAAGGCACTGTTTCCAAGATTCTACCAGAAAAAAACCATCATTCGAAGGACTATACATTCAGGCTTGGCTGGCCGGTAACCTTCCTCAGAGCCGTAAAGGCCCACCTTGACTATAAAAGGCACCAGATGGCACTGGTGTCACATCTATCAAAATCTAAACACCTTTCACATCTAGGTAGCATTTTTTTTTTAATAAGGTATAAAACCCTTACAGATTTCTTAGATATTTGCACAGTACATTCTTGGAATAGCACTGGTACTGTCATCTCGAAGAAATTGTTGGAAAATCTTCATTTAAATGAGAATTAGCTCAAATAAACATGAGAGCTGAATAAAATTTGAATTTAATGGGCGGAGCTAAAGCTGTGACATCACATTGCGGGAAAATGTGCTCTGAATGATTTATAAGTGTAAACAGCTGATAGCAGCCACGTGTATTATCCCAAGTCATGTGTGGAGAGAACATGCAGCAATAAAGAAATAAACGCATTACCTTGATAAGAAGCAGGGTCTTATTGCCACATATAACTGCAAATAAGGCTGGTGTAAGCTGTAAGGCAGCAACACCCTTCAGCAACAGTGTTTGTAAACTGTATATTAGCCTTTCTAATACTTGCTTTGTAACAATTAATCTTTTGATATCAGTGTGACAAGTGTTGTAGAAAACTGTTGCTGTATTTGACAGTAACAGATATCCCCATTCACATTTTCTAAATGACCACATTAAAAATACTACGTGCATCGCTATCTAATAAAAACTTGCTAACACCACAATACTGAGCTAAATGTATATCAAATGGGTTGACCCAGGGAGTGTGACTTGCGCTTTAAGAACAAATCTGTCTTTCCATAATAATTACTGTCTATTTATTAGGGTGGCTGACCTTAGGGGCGTGTCTTCGAAAATTACTCAATTGCTTTGAAATTAGATAACTTATTTACATTAACGATTCAGACAGCCATAGGTGTTGGATTCAGTTGTGTTATGCCCTTTGCTACTGATTGAGCGCTAGGGTTTCCGTGCGAGGTTTGGGTGTCACTCACTTGATTGAGACTTCATTGACCAAAGGATCAAACCTCGGCCATTAATTCAGTGAATTGCTTCCTATTCTTCAAAGGCGTTGAACCCAATATTCCAAGAATCCCATTTTACGATAATTAGCCGGGTAAGCTGTTGAATATTTTGAAACTAATTTGACTGCGGCTTATTGCTTCATATGACAGCAACAGGTCCCAGTCAAATAGGTTTCAAAATATTCAACAGAATGTTTATTAAATAGTAGATCCATCAAATACATACAATTCGTACACTTAGCTGACTTTTCGATGTTCATGACGGATCTAGATACGTCATTCTCATTGTGACGTCATGTAGTTCGTGACGTATTTGATTATGACGTCAGATACTTGAGTGACAGATATTGCCTTTTTCTCCGCATCCACGCAGAAACAGCGTACCTGCATCACGCTGGGTATAAAGATCAGTGGCCGGCCAATATAATAATCGTGGAAGGAACGTCCATACTTCTTATAGGTCCACTAGGCAAGAGTTTCAAATTAACCGCTAACCCTTACTGAATAGACACATTCTTTATGATGCTAAGAATATTCTATTTTGAAATTAATTTTTGCATCATATTTGCCTTAAAATTGAGATACATGATTTTCAAGGGTTAGGTAGTTGACCTACTACGGATCTATAATGTGTAAGAATCAGATTTCTATTTACATCCAAACGTTAATTCACTGAAAGTTAAAACGGCTTCACCTGAGCTAGCGTGAATGGTTCACTACTCCACAACCCACGTCTAATGACTGAGCGTTTTCGTGGATTAACACTAACAGCTAATAAATTGCATGAATTAATTAGTCCGGTAATTAAATAGAAACTTTATTAACTAACGTAGCACGTTATAAATACATGTCACCATGGCAATGGTCGCATCCATTATTCATAGGAAACAAATCCTCTAACTAATCCGCTAGAACTGAAGCGTCACTGGGCTTTTTTCCGGTTGTTATTGCCGTTTTAAAGAAGCAGGTAGGTAGGTAGGTAGGTAACTAGGTGGTGGGTAGCCAAGTAAGTAACTAGGTGGGTGGGTAGGTGGGTAGGCGGGTACATAGGTAGGTACTCCCGTAATTGATCTTTCCAGAGTAATGGCGTCCTATTACGTCATAATCAGCTAAGCGGCCTGTAAGATGACGTCATAATCATTATGTCATAAATGATTCTATATGACCCGTCTTTAACTCTTAATAGTCCGACACGTGGTAGGAATTGCATGTCTCTACTATTTAATAAACATGCTGTTGAATATTTTGAAACTAATTTGATTGGCGCTGTTGCTGCCATAGGCAGTCAAATTAGTTTCAAAATATGCAACAGCTTACCTGCATAGTTTACTGGAAATTGATAGTCAGGGAGTTCAGAGATCGATCTATCCCAACACGAGCGAGGTGTGGGTGGAGCTTAGCTATAGATGGGCGGAGCATAGCTAAAAATGGAAAGGTTCATTGCGTAGGTAGGTAGGTAGGTAGGTACGTCGGTGGCTGGGTTAACTATATACCGCACTTATATATTTCTCCTGCACTTAGTACTGCTTCCATCTACGGCCAATTGACTACAATTAGAACACTTTTCAGCAATGGACCTGCATATCGGGGTTCACAGCCGGTGTTTGTGAAAATCACAAGTCACACGTATTGATGGCCATCACAGTAATTTGGCAATGTCTCTGAGCGAACTGTACGTGGCACGGACGCCACGGTGCGTCTCGCTGTAAATAACGCGAATACAGAATGTTCTCTGGAGAACTACGAACGCTGGTTTCCGGCCAACCATTTCTGAGATTAGATGTGTATTTGGCAAATAGCTACACGGTTAAGATCTATCCGTCTTCATCAAGTCAAATAATCACATTAAGTACATTGTGTTCAAAGACCGTATCTGTCATGAAGGAAGGTCGATATTGAGTCTTTAACTGTCTAAATTGATACAGCAAGATGCCAGGAAGTTGATAGTATGCATGGCTGGTGTTCACTTTGAATAGATATACAGTCATATAACAATACGTGTGGCTATTGCTGCCTACGACCTTGACTGTGGAACTGTAACCTCCAAGTCAACGCACATATTGGGACCACAGGGCTAACATCCTGGTCAAGTATGTTGGTTATCCGATAAAGACAATGATCCATACTGAAAACACTAATTAATTCCCTATGGGGCTCTTTTTACCAGAGTCGATAGACGCGAGGGTTAATGCGAGCGTGGAGTGCTTCTTGTTGTTCTTAAGACATATTTGAGAAAGTATGGTCCTACTTGCTGGGTCTTATTCAAAATTGGATAGAAGCTTTATAGTGGGGTACCAAAAACGTCTGCTGATTATTGTGTCAAAAACTAAATATCAACAGCAACAGCTCTCAGGAACATTGATTTCAAATTTGACACTTTTTGACACAACATTTTGTTAATAACTCTGGTTCTACTAGTGTGATCTTCTCTAAACTTGGGTGGATGTTTTCCGTGGCATTCTGAAAACGTGTGCTAATTTTGGAGTCCAGCAATAACTTACATGACATTTTTCAGAAACGTTGTTTTCAAAATAGACACTAGACCTCGCGGCGGCCTGCCTATGAAATATATATGAACGATGGGGTTATTGGACGAATTTGTCCTTATTCAATCATCGTAAGTCAAATGACAACGGTCAACGTCAAATTTTAGGCAGGCAGAAAGCTTCTGGAGCGCAAGAGTAACACCCTGGCCAAGTATGGTGGTGACCCAATAAAAATGTTTGCATAGCCGCTGATCAATTTACCTTTCCAGAGTATCCATCCATCATCAGACCTCGTATGACGGCATAATCAGCTCAGCGTGTGTATGATGACGCCACAATCATTACGTCACAAAGGGTTCCATATAGACCGTCACCAAGTCTCAAATGGTCCAACACGTTGTATGAATTGCATGTCTTTGTAATTTTTTGCTATTTACTAAACATGCTGTTGATTATTTTGAAACTAATTTGACTGGGTGCTGTTGCTGCCTTATATTATAAATATTCATCAGCTTACCTGTGTAGTTTTTTGGAAATTGATAGTCAGAGCGTTCAGAGATTGATCGATCCCAACACGAGCGAGGTGTGGGTGGAGCTTAGCTACAGATGGGCGTGGAATAGCTAAAACCGGAAAGGCCCATTCCTATATATTTTCGTCATGGCACATTTTGCCCATGGAAAAGTGGCTATCTCAAAAAGCCTTGGGTAGATTCAACCGTAAAGCACAAGCACTATGTTCCTCCATGCCAACTAGAAGGTAACCATGTTTAGATTTCTCGGCTCGAAACTGTATGTGAAGATAGCGACTAAATATCGCTACCGATAAGAATATGAAAGATCCGGTGAGAAAACAATAGTCTGCGTTTAATTACATTAATTAACATTAAGAGACGAAAATATCCCCGCTCTCGTTAACGCTTGACGAGATTAAGAGACGAAAATATCCCCGCTCTCGTTAACGCTTGACGAGATTAAGAGACTAACATATCCCCACTCTCGTTAACGCTTGACGAGATTAAGAGACTAACATATTCCCACTCTCGTTAACGCTTGACGAGATTAAGAGACGAAAATATTCCCACTCTCGTTAACGCTTCACGCGATTAGGAGACGAACATATCCCCACTCTCGTTAACGCCTGACGAGATTAAGAGAGGAAAATATCCCCACTCTCGTTAACGCTTGACGAGATTAAGAGACGAAAATATCCCCACTCTCGTTAAGGCTTGACGAGATTAAGAGACGAACATATCCCTACTCTCGTTAACGCCCGACGAGATTAAGAGCCGAAAATATCCCCACCCTCGTTAACGCCTGACGAGATTAAGAGACGAAAATATCCCCACTCTCGTTAACCCCTCCCGTGTTAACAGCGCCTCAAAGCGCTCAGATGGAAGCGTAAATCAATTAACAGTTTTAATGGTCACGATTTCTCAGGAAAATTAACACATTTTACAGGCTAAGGAGAATATTTCTCTGTAAATTTACAAAAATAGTTTTCTGTTGGCATGGCCTGCAAATGGACAATTCTCTAGACCACTGCACTGACCATCAAATCGGTAATGATAACGAAATTCCAGTTTTCTCTTAGCCAGTGTCCATTTGCATGCCGAGAGAAGTGTTTTTGAAAATTTATCGCTGTAATGACTTGCTCGGTTTACGAGCCAGTCATTCCAGAGGTAAATTGTTAAAAAAAATACTCTTCTCTCGGCATGCAAATGGACAAGCATGGCCTCACGATCACTGTATATAGTCCGTTTTAAACAGTCTGGCGATTAAAGGGCTACGTTGAAACAAGAGGAGTTAACTCTTGACAAGAAATTATCATTCAGCTCTTTTACACGCCCCCAGACTGAGGTGTAAACAAAACCCGGATTGTCACGCAGATTTAAAGCGATGCTAATCTCATATCAAATTCTGTATTGCACCGATAGAATATGGTTTATAGATTCAATATCAGTCATATCCTGTCACATTCCCTGATCTGTATCGCAGTTATCTGTTTTGTAATATCGATTAAATGTTGAACAGTGATCGACACCATTTTGTCTCCTCAAGCTATTGCGCATGGTGTCATGTAAGCTCCAATGCATCACATTCTTTATTATGTAATGCTCATCCCATTGAATATTTTGAAACCAATTTGACTGGAAGATGTTGCTGCCATAGGCAGCAACAACTTCCAATCAAATTGGTTTCAAAATATTCAACAGCTTACCTGTAGGATTGCTTTTATACCACATTGCCAAACTAAAGCTGACGCCTCTATGACTGAGCGTATATACCTAGGCAGACACACTAGGGGTTTTCTGATTGGTTGGAAAGGAAATCACGACAGCCATCATAGGGTGTAGAAATGTACCAACATTTAACTACTAAATAGTGAATATCTTTCCTTAGCGGCGTGATAAAAAGCTTAAAATTACCTGGATAGTTTATGTCCGGCGTGTTAGATCACCTGAATAGCTATCAAGAGATGGGATTAGTTATCCTTTAAGAAACCCACTTATCGTCGACCTTTATGGTCCGTTTAAAAGTGCTCAGCTACCTCCACATCACATCTAATGCACAATATATATATATATATATATATATATATATATATATATATATATATATATATATATATATATATATATATATATATTTTAGTATTTTAATATATAATGGAGATATCTGTCGTCTACAAACATAAGCTCTGGCACGGATTATAGATTCAATTTGCCATGAACAGTAACACTAATTATGTAATTATGTAAAGAGATACGAAGCCTTACCTGCTAATTTCTCTGCTTGAGTCATGCAGTGTTATCTAGCACTTATAGATAACAGTTATTTTGTAACCAATGGTACTGTAAGATGCTTGTCTAAGGGACGTGAATTTCCATCCAGATATCGTCACTAAATACTGTAAGCCTAGGTGTATAGACCACTATGCAGCATTAGAAATGCCAAACAAGCACCACATACTCCACTATAGTTAAATCCAAGCAAGAATTGTAATAGTGAAAATCCTCAGTTATTACAGACCATATACAATGAATTTGCACATAATTGGTAGATTAAATGATGTCGTTTAGAGTAACTGAAATAGCTATCAAACAATCATTATAATTGGAATTATCAATTCCTCCTCCGTCATCGCTGAGACGCTCTAGTTTCGTTTGAGGACAGAATATGAAGAAGCCAGCGAGATCTAAGTAATCAATAGTATATTAGGAAAATATACACTCGTCGCTATCGCCATTATTATCGTCGTTATCACCATTATTATCGTCGATATCGCCATTATTTTCGTCGTTATCGTATTTTTTTCGTAGTTATCGCGATTATTATCGAAGTTATCGCTATTTATTCATTTTAATAGTGTGACTGACACAGCAATTCCGGTAACATGTTTCATCAAGAATACCTAACGCGCCGCAGTAGGCTCTATATGGTTGTCGCACCTATGTCTTGGAGGACATAAAATGAACTGTATGCTGCGAAACCATCAGCAATACTGCGTACACTCACACCAAGCGCGACCAGCGTGGAAATAAGCAAGCAAGCCACTGTTGATGCGTGCGTGTTAACCCGTACAGATGTGTACACTATACCAAAGACCTAGCATCTTGCCGGTGACAGACGCGGGTGATACCTTCATGCCTTTAGATACTCCGTCATTTAGAAATCTCACCAACTATGTCATCAAATGTCAAGAAGTTAATTTACTGAACACGCCATAAATAAGTTAACATGTTTACAGATCAAAACAGAAACATGTGTAGTTAGTACAATTTTGAACACGATGTAAGAAATGTTCTGTTGAATAGTTTGGAATTAATCTGATTGGATGCCATTGCTGCCTTAGGCAGCAATGTCTTCCAATTAAATTAAGTCCATAATATTTAACGGTAGACTACATCTTATTTTGTTTTGCAATTTTTTACGTTATTTCTGATCTGTACTGTACAGAGCATCTAACGCATATGACCTACTCGTTGCTAAGTATAATCAGAAGCGTTTAATTATCACTCAGAAATTATCACGACTTATCATCTCTTTTTGGAAAAAGCAAATTATATAGCTGGTTTCCGAACTGGCCTGGTTGTACTTGAAGCCTCGACAGTACTAGCAGAAGTCAAATTCTCAACAGCAGCCATGATTCGATACCACGTGATCATTAGGCCTAATAATGCCACTAATTAGATTATCATGTTCCGGACTTGTCGAACAGAAAGCGTTGGATATGGCTAATTCCTTAACAACACGTGACTCTAAATGCATTACCAAACGTCCACAGAGGAACACACAGTAGCACGTACAGTACAGCTTAGAATGAACTTAACGTGTCTCCAAGACAAAAATAAAAACATGTTAGTTAGTGAAATTTCGAACACGATGTAAGAAATTTTCTAATGAAGATTTTGAACATAACTGGATTTGAAGACATTGCTGCCTTAGGCATCAATGTATTCAAATCCAATTATGTTCAAAATATTCAACAGTACCCTTTATTTTGTTTTGTAAAAATGGTAAGTAATTCTGAGCTGTGCTGTAGCTTTGTCCTTATGTGAGTCGTCCAAACATTATTAAACGCATGACTCGCTGGATCACAAATTATTTCCGGATTAACGGCAATGTCCCTGTTCGTGAAATCGCACTCCGTTGCGGTAAGATTGAATAATTTATGAGATGACCCACAATGACTAATTGAATCATCGACAACTAGTAACAATGTCTAAGACACCTGATGAACACCATTTCCAAGACTCATTGAACATCCAACAGAGTAAAGATTGCGTAACTCACCCACGGTCACCAGGATTATACTGTTCTATATGGCCAGGATGGATGACTTAGTCATATTAAGCGTGGGGTAAACTTATGCCGAATCATTTTCTCAAAAGAACAGCCTAATAGAGCCATCTGGCGAATATGATAAACCTGATAGTGCCATCCAAAGCTTCGGTAGGCCTGCTAAGCATTCCAGATTAATTTACTATATAGCAATGACATACTATGTGTATCTTCGTCATGTTTTTGCATCCAACCAGTAACGAAAAATTCACCGAAAGCCAATGATGTTCAACTAAGCCAGAGTTTGAATTACGCATTGGAATCGTTGTGTCGAATGATAAAACATTTCCACAATAAATATAACGATTCACTTAATCAACTAATGATACGTACCTGTCAGCCATACAGTAACAAGCTACGTAATTAATTAGAACCTTTATTAGCTAATCGCAACACGTCACAAATACTTGTCACTATGACAATGATTTGCCATGTATTATTTATTACGATGCAAATCACCCGTATGTAGGTAGCTAGGTAGTCAGGCAAAGACATTACTGTAGAACCTGTGACACGTTCGTTTCTGATCTACGTCATTTGCTCGTGACTCCCACCCCTACTGTCGACGCCCTGTTAATGAGCTTAGTATATGTTCTAAATCTTAAACGGCTAGCTATCTGATGTAGACATGTTAGTCTGGTTGTACCACATTTGAAATGGACTTTTGTGGGGAAAAAGTAAATGAAAAATAAGTCTTAGTTTTTCTGGATCGGTACAACCCATAGTACTTAGAAAAAATCCCCATGTGTGGGCCTTGGGAAATTTTGTCCTGAGCACCTTAACATTTAGGATTTGTTGCTCATTGAAAGGGACCATTCCATTTTTAGCTATGCCCCGCCCATCCCTAGCTAAGCATCACCCACACCTCACCGTGTTTGGATTGATCGATTCTCGAACGCCCTAACTATTAATTTCCTGAAAACTATACAGGGAAACTGTTGAATATTTTGTAACTAATTTGACTGGGTGCTGTTGCTGCCCATGGCAGCAACGGCGCCCAGTCAAATTAGTTTCAAAATATTCAACAGAATATTTATTAAATAGTAAAAGCAAACAATTTGTACAACAACGCATAGACCGTCTTCAAATATGCGTTCGTGGCGTACTTATCAACGTCATTCATGACGTCATTCATTATGATCTCATTGTACACATCACGCAGTTCATTATGACGTCCTATGATGGGTGGGTACTCTGGAAAGGACCATTATGACGTCATATGATGGGTGGGTACTCTGGAAAGGTGAATTAAAGGGTAAGCCTGACATATTTGTGTTTTTCGACACTTATTATGGTGGTGGACCGAGTAAAATCTTCATAAATCTAAAAGAATGATTATTCATTAGTATCATAAGAGCAATTTGGTGTGATGACGTCATCATGACGAAATCCGAGATAGCGACCATTTTCTCTTGATCTGTTCCCACCTCCACGTCATTACCTGTGACCTTTTGCAAAAGTCATTTGTTCAGGATGGTTTCAGCTATGAATTGTAAGAAGTTGTCCAGATGGCGCTAGTACCGATGAAGTGTTGATACTTTCAATCACAGACCTGAACCCTAGTGACAAAGCATGTATATATCTTACATACAAGACCAAGTGGCGAAACTGAAGTTTCCAAGTATATTTGGTATATTTTCACAACCGCTATTCATTAAAGCTGTTAAGGTTACCGCCACCAAAAAAATCCATACATTAATTGAGCGAAATCGATAGTATCTTTTACACAATGTGAGGATCCTGAATAGATGAGGCCCTGCGTAAAATATTTCACCCTAGTGCTATCATGTACATATTGTCTGGCAAATCCAGTGCCAGGCATTGCAGGCTCTCTATCTTCTCCACGCATTCTTCAACACCAATTACTAGAACTAATAATAACGATAATGTGCGTTGCATCGCGAATAGTGTAATGCTGATGATGATGATGATGATATCAAAGGGACATTTCCGCCCAGTATGACCACACGAGATGTTGCGGCGTTGCAAAAGCGTCTCACTGACATATTGAATTCTGATACCGAAACTCTTCATGGTGAAATTATAAGCTTGTTAAATAAATGCTTTGAAGAACAGAAAATCTGATTATCATGACAGACATTATTTGAAAAATTTTGAATCAAAACTTTTGTTCGGAACATTGAAGACTTTGTATCATGTTAGAGATTAATGGACTGGAACGGACATTTGCCGCCGTGTAGTGAGTATATTAACACATTCGCAGCAACAAGTCATATTCACTACGTGAAATATGCAAGGCTTTGCATGCAAAATAGAACAAAGCTACCCGAACACCATCTCTAGGTTTATCAGAAGTATGTGGAAGGCGCTCATGCAGTAGAAAGAATAGAGGACTATTATAAGTGACTCTG